>JAPQWV010000011.1:1737500-1847500 GCA_027422505.1 Craterostigma plantagineum | reverse complement strand
CACGCGAATACTATCAACCATACCTTTCACAGGCAGCGATCGAGCTTCCTTCACCCATGCATTCCAACATTCCGCTTGGTTGTTGTTAATAACACCCCATGGGTTCCCATCGAACAACGAATGTGCCCAACACCTTGGATCAGAAGTTTCGATAAATTGTCGTGCAATGGGCATAGACTCCATGATGCTATTGATGTGGGTCCAAAACTGGCTCGGAGTCGCTGCGTATGCTGTTTTTTTTAACTGACCGGCCCAATACTTCTTGTTGTGCTTCGAATAATGTTTCAGCAACCACACAATACGTTAGAAATATGTGTGTTTCATATCTCAATGAATGATATAATTAAAATAAATAATTACCTCTTTCTTGAAGTTGTCAACCAAATGGCGCAAACAATACGCATGACGACTACCAGGAAATACCGAGGAAACAGCCTTCAAAATACCTAGGTGTCGATCTGAAAAAAAAAATCAGCTCCCTCAACTTCGCAGGGTATTCATAAAACATGCTCCTCAGCCTAGCACAAACCAATCCCAGTTTTTTCATAATTTTCAACGCTTATGACGCCATAAGAAATGGTGAACAAATCATCATTTGCGTCATTCTCACGGCCGTAACAAACACCCCTTTAAACTTAGTCTTAATGTGGGTACCATCAATAAAAACGAGTGGTCTGCATCCCCGAACAAAACCAACAAGACATGCGTGGAAGCAGATAAATAGCCGACGAAACTTATTATCGTGAGGGTATAAATCGTACTCCGCCACGCTACCCGGATATTTCCCTAACCGAGTTACAGTACCACCTCAACTGATCAAAAGTACTGTTGGTCCCGAAATGCACCAAACAAGGAATCAAAGAAGCTAGATGGAATGAAAAGGGAGAATTTCTCACCTTGTAGTGTGTGTAGTGTGTGAAAACGAATTTTAGCTTTTTGATCTTTGATTACCTTTCAAAGTGAGTTGGTAAAACCTTATATACCACATTAACCCTAGGTATATTAAGGCCCAATCACTAATAATAAAATAATTACAATCTTGTCCAAAGCCCAAGCTAAAGATAATTACATAATAAGTCTCAAGACTTAAACTATTGACACAACAAATTAAATATCCTAACAATCTCCCCCTTGTGTCAATTGTTGGGAGTCTTGAATCTTGGGCGTTGGGATGGTGGATTAGCGTGTGAGTGTTTCGCGAAGCCCTAGCTTGAACTCGAAGGCGCGGAGATTCCTTCGAAGAACCATTCTGTCAGCAATAGCGTCAATGAGCTTCGCGAACTTGGATCGGCAGAGGGGATCTTCTTCCGAAAGGATGCGGCAAATTCTCATGAGTTTGTCTTGGATGATTGTGAGCGTCCCATCTGAGAATTTTGCCACCTCGGAGCAGCGCAGGAGCCTCATCTTTCCTTTGTAGTTTGAGTAGGCGACCGCCGGATCATCTCCGTCGATCACATCGCCCTCTCGATAGTCGTCTGCATTCTTGAAAGATGGGCGCGTCAAGTTCACCTTCTTGAGATTATGTTCCACCGCCATCTGCAGATCGTGGGTGGCGTAGAATCTGACCTGTCGGAGCATGTGGCGCTTGATGGCCACATATCCCATGGTGACCGGTTCAGCACGTACGAGATGTCCAGAGCTTCTGGGGACGAGTCTGAACTGCTTCAGGGATTCCAGCATGCTGTATAGGTCACCCAGGCGCAGAAATTTGAAGTCCGCCTCACTGACTTCACTGTAGCTCTCATCCTGCCTCATTACTGTGAAGACTGGGTGGTGGACAGGTCCTTTCGACTCGTGGCGGAGGTCAGTGACTTTGCAGATGGGGGCCCGATTCATTTCCTGAGTGATGTTTTCCTCGTCGGACAGCGTCCTATCTGTGCATTTGTGGCACAGAAGGCTCCATCGATAGAGTTGCTTCTTTCTCTCGCTCCAACTTTGGATGTTCATCAGCTCATACTCGTCGAAGGTGGTAACGATCTTTTCCTTGCGCCGCCAGATCCTCTTCCTGATCTCTTCCTGAAATGGCGCGGTGATCTTTTTATTTTCCCACGGTGCTTCCGGTATATCCACCGTGGGCACATCTGTTTGAGCAGCAGGAGCCTCAGTTTGCTGCGCTTGGAACTGAAGGATGTTCTCGAGCTCGGCCGGTTCCGCGTCGTACTCCTCTCCGTTCTCGTCGTCTGCGGTGTTGATCAGCGTGAGCGAGGCTTCCTTTAGCAGACGTCGAGCGTTTTCCACCAACTTCCTAGCTGCTACTGCGTCGGCGGGTGTGTACAGCCATTCATCGTTGAAGATGTAGGCCTCAATCTCATTTTGTGCGCAGTAGACGTCCTCGACAGCCAGGTTGGGGTCGATGTCGAGAGGGGTGTGGCTATGTGATGGCGAGGGTGTTGCTTCGAAGGAGTTTGTGGATTGTGGGGATGGTTGTGGTGGAGATTCAGGTGGTTCGGTTGAGGTGATGGTTTTGGCAAGGATGATTTGGGTGACGGGCGGCGTAGATGTGGTGGTGGCCTCTAGCGTCGATGTGACAGCTAGAGGCTCCGAGGTGGTGGGTGGAGATGATGTTGAGGTGGTCTCTAACGTCGATGTGACGATTAGAGCTTCGGAGACGGTAGTGGGTGGTGGTGAGGGTGATTTGGCTAGTGACTCAGGGTGAACAGGGTGGGATTTTTGGCTAGTGGGTTGTGAGGTTTCTGGTGCGGACGTCGTTTCAGGTCCAGAGGAGGAGGGCGGCGTCGATTGCATGAATCCTTGTGAGCTCAGCTGCCTATTCTCCCCCTCGCGGCGATCTTGATCATCATCTTGATCGTCGCGTCTGGTCCTGCTAGTCTCGCCTTGAGTGCGGCAAGACAGTGGTTGTGTCATGATCTTCTTCATCTGCTGTTCCTCCTCGTCGAGTTCTGTCATGGACTCGAATCTTGCTCTGAGGATGTAGAATAGTTCCTTGGCAGAGATGGAGGAGAGAAGATCATCGGCGTCCGTGTGTTGCATGGGTGGTGGCGTCTCCGGGGCCACACCTTTGCCTTTGTCGACGGTGGACGCTTCGAGACGCGCGTAGACTTTATCTAAAATTGACGCCTCAAGAGTCTTTGCAAACTCTTGAAGACGCGTCTCTAGCGCGGTCTCGGTGACGAAGTGGGGTAAATCTAACAAGTTGGAGTCACGAAGAACTCCAACTGACACCGACTCGGTGAATATCGCCGATCGGCCGCCCGTTTGCACGGGACTGGAAAAGACGGGGTCACTCAGACTTCCCGTTAGCATCATCGATGAGACAGACTCAATCGAATGATGGCCTAGACTCACGGTTGTTGTGATGTTGGCCGTGCTGGGTCTTCCGCTCTCAGTCACAGAGACATCACCGAGCGTTCTGACAGAGTCACGAAGACTCTGTGGTGCGGTAAGAGGTGTATGTGTCCTAGAAACGGAAGGAATTATGGGGAGTGAGGGCACTAGACTCGATGTGCATGAAAAGGATGCAGTCTGAGGCGAGGGACTGCTTGTTTCAACATCGATCATCTCCAAGTGGGATGTCGATGGTATACGTGGCTCCTCGTGGAATGAAATACCTTCCTGTAGAGAGGAAGATAAGTGGGTTGGTGGGGTTGTTTGCGTGGTTGAGCCAGATGCCACGACTTCTACTCGGGAGGTGAACACATCACCTCCTGTACCTATTGGTTCGGCTCGGCTTATTTGTGGCGGAGGAGGTCGATCGTGTTTTTGTTTCGATCGACGCTCCGTGGGGCGGCTTACGTCATCCTCACGCGACCGTTTTTTCGGAACGCGGGTGGAGGAGGATGCGGCGCGACCAGAAGACTTTTGGAGGTGGTGGGAGGGGTGTGGCTGGTCCCGGGGATAGGAGCAGTGGGGTTGATCTGCGCCATAGGGACAGTGGAGAGGGGTCGGGGGCTCTCGCGGAACGCGGCGGTTGTGGCCCGGTATTCTTGGACGTGTGGGTTGGTTGGGTCGGCGTAGGCGAGCACGTCGTCCGGGATCACCATTGCGTGTCGATCCTTCGCCGGTGTGTTCTTCTTGGCGAACTTCTCGACAGTTGGTATCTGAAAATGTTCTGCTGCCGGACGGATGCGGATGTTGGTTGAGTGTAGGCGGAAGTGCTTTATTAGAGCTGGGAGCCATCGCATGTACGGGACGAACCGGTTCGTGACTCCCTTGGCGATTTCCCGGTCACGTCTCTGGATCATTGAGACTAGGTCCACCCAGATGATGTCGGCGTAGTTGTACTTGCGGTTGTGAGCGATGCCGGTCATGATTGTGAGGATTTGAATGTTGCCGCGATCCTGACCAGCATGCTTTCCAGACATGCACTTGTTCACCAGCAGGTACAGTGTCCGCCAGGGTTGTGGTAGGTTGCGGGTTGTGACTTCACTGAGGACAAGTGGGCCTTTCTTCTTCTTGGCATCTGGTTGATAGCCCAATCTGTCGATGTCTTCAATAAGTTGGTCGTGAGTGGGTGGTGGATCGTATGGTGAGTAGACCGGGAGTTGAAGAACTTCTTGGAGTATTCTGGGAGTGAGGACGACGGTTTCTTGATCGATTTGAGCGGATAGGGTCTTGGCAAGACGTAGTGGTCCAGCTATTTGTAGCGTATGCCAGAATTGTTGAAGGTACACCTGAGCTTCTGGTTCGCCATGAGTGAGGGCGTGGCGAAGTGGGTGTCCTTTGAGAATCTCTATAATTACAGGGGCATCGCACCGAAAACTGTCCAAGTCCACCTTGTAGTTGTTGGGTACCAGGGCCGCCCATTGACTTAGTGAAAAAATCTCCTCCGGTGGTGGGACATAGGTACGCGCATGGAGTTCGATGCGAGTGACCTCTCTTTGGATTGCAGCCTGCTCAAGTGCCTCGAGTGTACTTTGGTCTTTGTCCGTCATTTCGAAAAGCTGATTTGCGATGATTGAATTAGCAGGAAATGAAGTTTGAATGCAGATTTGACGAAGACGACGATGCGAGGTGTTGCGAATTTTTGACAGAGGGGTTGCGAATTTTTTACAGAGAGGTTGCGAAATTTTTTTTTTTTTTTTTTTTTAAATTTCTCGGGATCTTTAGGATAATGAGAAAAAATGTTAAGGGTTTTGGGGTTTTACGATTGGAGAGACTGTATATGCGAATTTTTGAGTAAATGGGCCGAAAATTCGCGGGCTTGGTCAAAACCTTAAGTTAGCTGAATTTCGCGGTCTTGGACCCAATTTTGACCCTTTTTGACCAGAAATTAGAAATTCAACCCAAAATATTTTAATTGGTTCGATTTTGACACAGTTTGACCAAACTTTTAAAATTTCAACCCTTTTTTTTTTATTTTATTTTAAATAATAAAAATAAGAAGCTCCCCCTTAATCGCAAAACTCCCCGTTTTAAATAATGAAATATCAGACGCTCCCCCTTAATTGAAAAATTCCCGTTTTAAATAACGAAATATCAAAGACTCCCCCTTAATCGAAAAACTCCCCCTCAAAAGACATAATCCAGACGACACATAGAAAATGTAGTGAAGTGGAAAGGAAATATGTACACTTGATCAAAGTTCATGTAGAGACGATTGATCACAACTGAATATTCAACATGCCCAACATAGTCACTAGGTGTTGGAATCGTTTGACATCCAACGGTTTTGTGAAAATGTCGGCCAGTTGATCTTCGGTTGTGACGTAGTGCAGTTCAATTGTCCCTTGTTCTACATGTTCTTTGATGAAGTGGTGACGAATATCTATGTGTTTTGTTCTAGAGTGATGTACCGGATTACTCGTCATCGCAATAGCACTTTTTGAGTCACAATAAATGGGAATTTTATCAACGTGAATATTAAAATCTCGTAGTTGGGTTCTCATCCACAAAAGCTGTGAACAGCAACTAGCGGCGGCGACATATTCTGCCTCCGTCGACGAAGTTGAGACACAGTTTTGTTTTCGAGACGACCAACTTACGAGTTTACCGCCCAAGAAGTGTGCAGCTCCAGAGGTGCTTTTTCTGTCCATCTTGCATCCTGCATAATCCGAGTCAGAGAATCCAGCCAGTTTGAAGTCCGATAGAGTGGGGTACCACAAGCCCAGATTGGGTGTTCCTTTGAGATAGCGGAGAATCCTTTTGACAGCAGTGAGGTGGGATTCCTTTGGTGTTGCCTGAAAACGAGCGCAAATTCCTGTCGAGAGAACGATATCCGGTCGACTAGCAGTGAGGTACAGAAGAGAGCCTATTATCCCTCGATAGACGGTTTGGTCAACGGGAACACCAGATGGGTCTGCGTCGGGTCGGCCAGAGGGTGACATAGGTGTAGCAGCAGTCTTAGCATCCTTCATTCCATACTTCTCGAGGATGTCATGGATGTATTTGGACTGATTGATGAAGATTCCGTTGGGGAGTTGCTTTACTTGAAGACCAAGAAAGAAATTTAGTTCGCCCATCATACTCATTTCAAATTTCTCTTTCATCAATTCTGCGAACTCTTCGCACAGTTGAGGTTCAGTCGATCCAAAAATGATGTCATCGACATAAATTTGTACAATCATGATGTCCGGGCCACTCCGCTTAGTGAAGAGAGTTGTATCCAGAGATCCTTTCTTGAATCCAGACTGAACAAGGAAGTCTGAAAGGACGTCATACCAAGCTCGGGGAGCCTGTTTTAGTCCGTAGAGGGCCTTGTAGAGTCGATATACGTGATGAGGAAACTCTTCGCTCAAGAACCCTTCAGGTTGATCAACGTACACTTCTTCTTTGAGAAATCCATTCAGAAATGCAGTCTTCACGTCCATTTGGTAGACTTTGAAGTTCTTGTGAGCAGCAAAAGCAAGGAACATTCGTATGGCTTCGATCCTGGCAACTGGGGCGAAAGTTTCATCGTAGTCGATGCCTTCTTGTTGATTGTACCCCTTAGCCACAAGTCTTGCTTTATTGCGAATAACAACACCATCTTCATCCTTTTTGTTCTTAAAGATCCATTTTGTGCCGATAATGGATCTATTGTGAGGTCGTGGTACGAGTTCCCAGACCTGCAATCGTTCAAACTGATTTATTTCCTCCTGCATTGCAATCAGCCAATCAGGATCGTTGAGAGCTTCAGCTACTCGTGATGGTTCGACTTGACTGAGGTAGCAAGCAAACAAGCTTTCATTCATCGTAGCCGAACGTGTTGAAACACCAGATGTGGGATCCCCAATAATCTGATCGGTAGGGTGAGAGCGAGCCCAAAGTGGCACATTGGTTTGTGAGGAGCTGGCCGCATTAGTGTCTACTTGAAGCTCATTAGATTGAGGCCCGGTGTCTGAAGAAGAGATCTCAATCGTATTGAATTGAGAGGGTTCTGCATCAGAATCAGCAATATTCCCCGGGTTGGGTAATATGTCGTCTTCATTGAGATTGAGAGCATCCAGGTTTGGAGGGACGACGTTATTGCCGGTAGCTGGTGGTGTATGTGGAGTGGGTGCAGCGGTAGGTTGAGTGGTGGCGACGGGAGTCTTGTGAACTGGGTAGAAGTACTCGAAGAGCAGATCGAGATCCAGTTCGCCACAATTGCCCTTAGATGAGGACGTTCCCGCCGTTGAAGATTGACCTTTTGTCAACGTCTGTAGAAGACCTGGTTCTGGACTGATATGCCCAGAAGCTATGAGATCGCCTTCGCTTTCGTCAAAAGAGACATTCGTGCTTTCTATTACTGACCGTTTCTCCTTAAGATAGACTCTGTATGCCTTTGAATTTAGTGAATATCCAACAAAGATGCCTTCAAGAGCTTTTGGATCAAGCTTCCCAAGATGTTGGCGATCATTGGCCACAAAACATCGGCAACCGAAGACCCTTAGATAAGATATATCGGGAATACGACGGTTATTCAACATCTCGTATGGGGTGCGGTTGAATCTCTTGTGAATGGAAGCCCGGTTCTGTGTGTAGCAAGCCGTTTGAATAGCTTCACCCCAAAGAGAATGAGGAAGTCCGGATTGGATGAGAAGAGTCCTTGCAGCTTCAACTAGTGTCCTGTTCTTGCGCTCAACGACACCATTCTGTTCCGGTGTCTTCACAGCTGAGAACTGCTGAGTGATGCCCTGACTGGCATAGAAATCACTGAGCTTTTTGTTCTTAAACTCAGTTCCGTTGTCACTTCTGATAATCCGAACCTTCTGTTGATGGAGTGTTTGGGATGTAACAACAAACTCAATGATTATATCAGGAACTGCATCCTTTGTACGAATGAGTTTCGTCCACGTGTAGCGTGAAAAATCGTCGACTATCACCAGAATATACCGTCTTCCTCCGAGTGTGGCCGTAGGCATTGGGCCACATAGATCCATATGTAAGAGTTCGAGGATGAGCTTAGAGGACGGTGTTTCCTTAGAGACATGGGACGAGCGCTTCATCTTCCCCAATTCACAGGCAGAGCAGAGGTGTTCCTTATGATATGTCAGTTGGGGTAGACCGTTGACGAGTTTATTCTGACGCAGTTTGTTGATGGTCTTGAAGTTGAGATGTGAAAGACGACGGTGCCACAAATCGTTCAACTTGGGTGCGGCTCGAGAGAGAAGGCATACTGGTCGAGAGGTCGTGAGGTTGAGCACGTAAAGGTGAGACGTGCGCGTTCCAGAAAGAAGAGATTGTCCTGAGGCATTCATAATGCTGCAGATGTCAGATTCGAAGAGAACCTTGTATCCTTTGTCGCAGAATCGACCAATGCTGAAGAGATTGTAGCTCAAACCCTCGACATAGGAGATGCCCTTGATTGTCAGTTTATCGTGCACGAGATCGCCAGTTCCTAGAATTGGCGCCATTTGACCGTTTCCGAAGGAGACCCTTCCGAGATAGCGCTCGGAGAAGTTGCTCAACAGCTCCATATTCCCTGTCATGTGTGTGGAGCAACCCGAGTCTAGATACCACACATGACAGACCTGCAATTATCAGCAAACGTTGGATCCCCGTATTCGGACGGGGCTTTCTTGTGATACAAGTAAGGTTTTCATGCGCTTAAAGGGAAATGTGGTTTCTAAATCAGATTGCGTCGATTCTAATTTAGCTTTCCCTTTGTCCTTTGTTTGATTAGGCGGGATTATGGTTTTTCTAACCCATATTTTCCTAACTTGTGCTTGCATGTATGGTGCCTTATACATGAAATGGTGTGTGGAATGTGGTTGTTGTTTTCGCGCTTCGGTTTTGGTCGCCTTTGGTTTGCGAGTAGTAGGTGAGTTTGCGTTTGACGGCGAGAGGCGTTTTCGCTTAACCTTAGGTTTAGGCGAGATGGGCGAATTCAAGGACGTCGTAGATGAACTTCGCTTGCGTGGTCGGAGTGTTGCGTGTTCATGGGTTTCGTATTCATGGAAGCATGGAAGAACAAATTCATTGCAGCAGCACATAGACATAAGTTTGGCAAAAGAGAGATGAGTTTTGGCAACATAATTGTCTACGACCTTAGGACATTGGGATTCAGTACATAGAGAGGAAGAATGAATATAGGATGGTCTTTTCTTCTTGTCATCGAAGAGCGGATTCCCCTTTATCTGGTACGAACTCCCTTCCAGAGACGTCGAACTCACATTCCCTGTATCCATAAGAATACTAGAGTTAGTGTTAGAACATATGTCGGCTTCAGGAGTCATCTTCGCCGTCCTCTTACATTTACATGTTTGAGAATCGGGTACTTGACTTGACGTAGAAGGTTCGTTCGTATTACGAGATTGTTCTAGGGTAAAGATTTTATAAAGTAGATCTTCTCGCTCTTTTGCAAAGGCGTTTCGCTCTACTTCTATGGTTCGTTCTAGTTCTGCTATGACCAGAAGTTTCTCTGGGACATAGATGCGAGAAAGTGCTTCTCGGAGAGCGATTTCCTGTTCTTCGGTTGGGAACTGAGATTTGATGTCTTCAGATAGTGAGGGCTTTCTAGTCTTATCATTAGCATTCAGTTCTGTGTAATCGTATGCGATCTCTGCCCAAAGTATGTTCTGCTTCCTCTTTTCTTCTGACAGCATGGTGGAGGAGGATCTTACAAAAGGCATGAGCTGAGAGGGAGTCCCTGTCCTTGTTTTTAGGAATGCTGTACTGTACATGTTATACCTTTTGACAATTAGCGGCGTTGGATCGCAGTTGGTGGCCAGTCCGATTCCCATCCGGGCGTCGTAGAATTCTGTTTCAGCTGGTTGGTTTAATAGACATAAGATGTTTGCTGCCTTTTTCCTAAGGTGAAGTTGCTCTTCAAGTTCTTTCACCTTTCGGTATAGCCTAACTCTTTCCTTTGTGAGCAGTTCGTATTGGGCGGCCGTCAGGAGGCGAGAAGTTTCACATGAACTAATGGCTAGTGTAGTTTCCTTAAGCTTAGTCTCACTTTGTTTGTTCTTACTTTGCAGACGTTTGACTAACGCTTCAGAGGCTTTTAGACGTTCGTTTGCGCAGGCAAGTTCTTCTACTTTTAGACTAAGTAGGGCATAATTGTTTTCAAATTTTAGCCTAAGTTCATCATAATCCCTAGCGTCTACTGTGGGTTTCTTAATGGCGTGTCGGTGATTAAACACATCATCAAGTTGTGAGATTCGTACCTCAGACTCAGCGCTGGTAGGAGTCTTAGCTGTGTTTTCACCGGTGTGACCCATCTCCTCGTCCTCGTCATGTTCGACCAGCCTTGCCATGCAGCAATCTTCATCCTTAGGCTCCTCGTCTTCTGAGGTGTCATTCACCCATTCAGCTTCTTCAGTGAGTAGGGCTTTCCCACTTTCCATCTTGCGGGTCATTCTGGCCTTTCGGTCATAGTACCCGGAGTCCTTCACGCGTGGGGCGTGGCATTCTTTGGCAAAGTGGCCTGGCTTTCCACACCGAAAGCACTTCACAGACTTTTGAGGTGCGGAGTCCTCTGCTTTCTTTGTTGGCTTAGTGTCCTCCGTGGGAGTCGTCTTTTTGGTGCCGCTATAGGTTCTTTGGCGATTGGAGGAGGATGAGGATTTTTTCCCGATCTTCTTTGAGACCAACTTGGTGAGCATTGCCAGTTGCTTGCGTATATCACGAACATCTTCATCTGATTCTGTATCGGCTTCGGATCCTGAAGAGTTGTCAGATACAACAGCTGGTAGCTTCCCTTTGTTCTGTTTGGTCTTAATGGTGAAAGATCGTTCATTGGTTTTGTTCGAGAGGAGTGCCAGTGGGTCGACTCGAGTGTTGGTGGACTGAGGTTGCACGTAAGGAGCATAGGCAGACAGACTGTCATAAAGAGCATGGATGGAAGTGTTGGAGAGGTCCTTACTTTGAATCATCATCACGATTGCATTGCCCCAATGTGGTTTGAGGCTACCAAGGAAGCGGTTGTTGATATCGAATTTGTCCCTCGAGATCCTGGCTTTCTTGAGTTCATTGATGACCTTCAAGTATCGGAGGTATGTGTCACGCAGTTCCTCCCCTTCATAGGCCTGAAAGTGTTCGTACTGTGAGAGACATGCTGATTTCCTCCCCTGAGCACTTTCAGTTGTGCCTGCCATAATTTCTGCAAGTTCATCCCATATTTCCTTAGCAGTTGTGCAACACTCAACGTGACCATAGACCTCGTTTCCTAAAGCCTGGAAGAGGTATCCTTTGGCAGTCTCGTCGGCCTGTTCGCGAGCCAGTTCATCCTCATTGATGGGACCTCTAGGAGTGCGGCGTTCATCCATGGGAGGATTTGCATTTGGCTGTGCAGGGACGATTGTCCAGAACTGTGCTGGGCCATTGAAGATGGAGTCCAAAAGGTATTGAGAGAGTGGTGCGCCTTTGTTCCTGATGAACGTGAGGAAGCGGTTTGTCCATATGCTGTAGTCGCCTTGTCGCAGCATCGGAGGCCTGGTGTCGGAGCCCACTATGGAGATGTCATTCGTGGTAGACATGGTTGGTGCAGTCGAATCGTCCGTGGTTTTGATCCTTTTAGATAAGAAAGTTAGTAACGAACGAGATGAGAAAGATGAGTTTAACGAGCAGAGTTTGTGAAAAATTGTTCAAAGAATTTCTTAGAACTACGTGAGCGTGTGTGATGGTCGATAATGTATGAACGAGAAATATATCTTGAAATTAGGGGAAGTCTTAGAAATTTTAAATCGAGACTTGTGGGGCGAATTTCAACACGAGAAATTTTTGGACATGAGAGTAAAATTTTGGACCCGAGAAATTTTGATGATGAGAAAAATTTGGTATATGCGAAAAAAAATTTGTACCCGAGAAATAAAGCTGACTCTAAAATTTAACACATCAGAAAAATTCGTATATTGTGTAGGTGCGAAATTTTCAGCTAAACATGTGATCGTATGAGGAATTACCCAAGAAATTATGTTTTGAGAAATTTCGGTGTTTGAGAGTTTTAAAGACTTCTCGGATTTGAAAGAGACGTGGATAAATTTTCTCGACTTTGAAAATTTCTCGGATTGAAAACTTTCGTGAATTTCAAAACTTTCTCAGTCAAAGAAAAAGAATTCTCAGGTGTAAGGTTTCAAAAGTTCTCGGCTTTGAAAAACTTTCTCGGGTGTAAAGATTTTCGTGACTTTCAAAAATTTCTCGGCCTTAAAAATTTCTCGGATGTAAAAATTTTCTCTGAGTTTAAAAACTTTCGCGGTCTTGAGACAAATATCTCGGATGTAAAATTTGTCAGAAAGTTCTCGGCTGAAAAAAAATTCGCGGCTTTGAAAGATTCGCGGGATAAGCTTTCTAGGATATGGATTTTCTGAAAATTCTCGGCTTAGTAAAATTTCTCAGATTTTTGAAAATTTCGCGGCTCGAGAAAAAAAATTCTTGGAAAAAACTTTCTCGTGTATAAAGTTTCTCTGATTTTAAAGAGTATGGACTTGAGAAAGATTTGATCTTAGAGAAATTTTCGCGGTTTTTGGAAATTCTCGGATTTTATAGAGTATGAAGTTGAGAACAGAAAATTTGGCCTAAGGAAAAAAAATTCGCGGAGTTAAACTTTCTCGGATTTTGGGCATAGGTCATTGAGAAAAAATACAGTGAAAGTGAGTTTTTCGCGGTTTGAAAATTCGCGGATTTTGAAGATTCTCGGGATCGACTTTCTCGGACGTGGAAAATTCGCGGACTTGAACGATCAAGCTCAAAGTTTCGCGGTCAAGAACACGTTAGTACTGTTCCATTGCTTTTCACGCGATTTCCCAGAAAAACGTCCCGTTCTTGCTCAAATCTCAACCAAAATCGCTGAAACTTGTTCCTAAACTTCAGAAATTCTTCCCTAAACACATAATCGACCGATTTGTGAGCTAAAAACAACAAAAAAAGGGTCAAATCGACCAAAAATAGAGAATGGCCGAAATGTCCTTTTCTGAAAAATTTCTGCTTAAATCTCGCTCAAAACTCGTTAAAACTGATCCAAAAGTGTTCTAAAAACATTTTTAGGCATATACTTGATCTGGGGGAGGGTTTTTAACACAAAAACGAAGCATCAAAAGCCCCAAACCAAGCTCAAAGTGCCGAAATCTATTTTTTGCTCAAAAACACCTTTGATCTTGCTTGGAATCGAACGAAACTGGATTCAAATCAATGAAGATCGATCCACGTTTGCTCTGATACCACTTGTTGGTCCCGAAATGCACCAAACAAGGAATCAAAGAAGCTAGATGGAATGAAAAGGGAGAATTTCTCACCTTGTAGTGTGTGTAGTGTGTGAAAACGAATTTTAGCTTTTTGATCTTTGATTACCTTTCAAAGTGAGTTGGTAAAACCTTATATACCACATTAACCCTAGGTATATTAAGGCCCAATCACTAATAATAAAATAATTACAATCTTGTCCAAAGCCCAAGCTAAAGATAATTACATAATAAGTCTCAAGACTTAAACTATTGACACAACAAATTAAATATCCTAACAAGTACCATTCTCTAACCCATATACATGATGAATGGTGTTTTCTTTGCCTCTATAGGCCTTGTGGTACCCCACATCTACCCCATAATCCCTCAGAATGTCTTTCACCATGGTAACGGGACGATAAGAGGGCTCGTCCCGAACCCTCTCTTTCACTATATTCCCTACCCAAGGTGAGTCCGCTCGAGGATGATCCCGATTCGTAAGAATGTCTTCACCACAAGTGTGTTTTAGATTGAATCTCCGAATCCCAAATGACCTATCGCTTTTATGATACGATGCATATATCCGCCAATTACATGCCTTGTCCTTGCATACAGCAATGACTTTATTGGATTCGTTTCTTCCTATAGACAAAGTCTCTACGGATGGCGATGGAGTAGTTCTTCAACTTACGTTTGAAATCGTTCGCATCCATGAAGATTTGCCCATCTCCACGAATGCAGTGTCTCCATGCATCTATTGAGTTTCATTCAAAGTTAAATTTAGTCGAGTCTTCGTTTTCTTCGCTGCAAATAATATATATATATACAATCATTTGTAGCAAACAATACACATAACGTTTGAAAGAAAGAACAAAAAAGAACATACCTCTCTGCCCGAGTCCGTTGACCCCCTGTAATTAGTCTCCCACTTTCATCTGTATCATGGAAAATTTCAGTCGAACAAACAGCTGGTAAATGTTCCACACATCGGCATTTTCCTTCAAAGTAGAGTACAGACTTTCAAACAGAACTTGATACTTTATGAAGTCACGTCTTGAATCAATTTCCGGCCATCTTCTTTGGAGGGATATGTATACATCGATAAGCGTTGTCGATTCCCTGATCAATAGTAGGGATGTATTCTTCTTATACTCACATAATGCAAACAATGTCCCCCCACCAAATACAGTTGCAGACATCATAGCCTAGGATTATACCACCTGCTACAAGTAGTACAACACACTGTAGTAAATGGTACAGTATATAAACGTGTAAGAGACGTAATAAAGTTTCAAATGATGCTGCAAGACAAATAAAAACAATTAGGGATTTCTGACAGAGAACCCTCATTTACAACGAAATATTGAGCTCCCACACTTAGAGTTCAAGCCACAAAGTAGGTTTAACATTTACACTCACCAGCTCGACAGAAAAGGAGGAGAAAATGACTTTTTGAGGAAGATATGAGCTCGTGAAGAACCGTCACGATGGATGTTTAGCTCGCCATGGTTCGCTCTGTTCACTGTCGTTCATCACCTCCCATTGATTCTGAAAAGATTGGGTGGGATGCGTGAGATGAAAATGGAAATGGGAATTGAGATGGGAAAGAGATGAAATGAGGGCAAAACTGTAATCTTACTCAATTGGGTATTTAGGTGTAAAAAGTTTTATCATTGGGTACTTTGATACAAATGTATTCTGACAAGGGTCTGATCTGGGTTTTTTTATAGCTTTGGGGATTTAATAGCAGAAACCCTCATTTTTATAGCTTTTATATTTAAATAATAAATTATTTACTGCCGAAAATAATTAAATGGGTATTGCTTGATTGGGCTTTTACGTGAAAAAGCGTTCGTATTTTGGTCACTAATTCCTAGTGAAGTGAAGGCTTTCCTAGAAACAAATTAAGAGCGACTTTGTTGGTTTAATTATTTTTACTTTTAAAATCTCGGAAGATATTTATGTTTTACGTATAATATAATGTTAATTATACGATATTTCAACAAAATGACAGTAATTCAATAAAAGGGATTTGTGCCTACATATAATATTATACAAGTGAACCAAACTAACGATTTTTAGGACATACCTCAAATCCCATCCGTAACGAGAGATAGTGAAATAAAAGAAAACCTCACCATTTCCATCCAAAGAAGCCTCATCCACTTTACAAGTTTGAATATCAAAATTAAATTAAGAAGAGAATAAAATGGATGATGCTTGACTGGATGAAATTGGCATGATTATTGTATACCTAAGCCTTAGTCAAATTTCTTTTTTCTTTTTTATTCCCCTTTTGAGTATCTTAAGCTTCGTCGCCTCGCAATTTAAAGGTTGAATATTTTTGGTAGAAATAGCTTAGGTATATGAACTACTAATATTCATTTCCTCATGCGCTCTTTGTTTTATCCGGACAAGTCTAAGTTAGTTTGCGACACATCTATTCTATCTATTCTATTCTCTCTCTCTCTCTCTCTCTCTCTCTCTCTCTCTCTCTCTCTCTCTCTCTCTCTCTCTCTCTCTCTCTCTCTCTCTCTCTATATATATATATATATATATATATATAGGAATTTTATTATGGTACTCACATATGCGAACATCCTATGTGGGCACCTGTTGATGTGTCACCGATTCGTGTCATTTCAACATCCTACATCAAAATCTAAGGTGTCATTATATATATATTCTTATTATCTAAGGTTGTGTTGTCTTAATTAACACCGTCTAGGTGTCATTATATATATTCTTCTTATCTATAGTCTTGAGCTATTATCATTTCTTCACGTCCAAAATTACGTTGATACAAATTACAATACAACGTCAAGCCAATTACGTGTCAATTGAACAAAAAGAATAAAAGTCCAATCCAACAACTAAATAAAATTCCCACGAAAAACCTTCAAAATCCGAGCAAAAGTCACCGCCCCAACCAGTATCCGATCATCCCTTTCAACCACCCTAACGCAGCTCACGCGATAGGCCAGCGCCTGAATCATTACAGCCACCATCGAACTCCTCGGACTACACATCACAACCTCAAACCTCCGACCCGCCCATCCACCACCGTCGACCACCAGCCCTCATCGAACCCATCCATCAAACCCAACATCCCCGTCAGATTTCTCTACCTAAGCCTCGCCCTTACCATCCTCAATTTTAACCTGCTTCTGTTTCTCACTTAATCCATGTTTCTCCTTCCTTGATGTTGCAGGCAAAGTGGACGTTGCAGCCTGAAGCGATGGGAACTCCTCCCCTCTCAAAACAACAGATTTCTCCAATGAAGTTAATGAGTCTCTCGTAAAAGAATTTGAAACTTCCCCAACACCAGAAGATGCAGTACGTGACCCATAATTTGCCGACGTACGGCTCACCACATCTGTGCTGTTCGGTCCACCCCTGTTATTTCCAACACCCGTTCCACTGTTATCTGGTACAATTTTAGTCCAACCTACACGTGTTGAACTAGGCCTTGATCCACTCCCAAGGCCACCAACAACACCACCACCCAAACCACCATTACGTCCAGATGCATCAAATTTCTCATGTTCTCTCCTCAATGACGGTAAATTTAACGGAGGGAGTACAGTGAGCTTAGACACTGCCTTCGTCGGTCGTCCCATTCTATATCTGTTATCATTTACAATAAAAACTAAAGTGATCAACAGTTTGAAAACATTCATGATGCAGATATACAAATGTACAGTTTACGGGCATGCTTTCTTTTAACACATAATGACAAAGTTCTATATATGACGTGTTTATAGCCATGTTATTTTGTAACCCAACTCACATGCAGCACTAAATCCACAGAAGCAGATCATGTAAGCCATAGCCATGTCCCTCTTTAATCTGAGATTTCACACAATTATATTGCTACCAAAGACACCATATAAAGACCAGAAACAGCTATCACAGATACAAATCACAAGACAAGTCCATTGATCAATAGAGTAAAAATACTCCTATCTGGTATGAGCTTCGAGGAAATTAGACAGAGGTTACATAACAAAATCGAACCTTCACGAGAAACCAAAACGTTAAAAGGCTCACCAGAAATAGATCAAACAACGGCGTTGGGCAACA
Source organism: Craterostigma plantagineum (assembly GCA_027422505.1). Classification (NCBI taxonomy): domain Eukaryota; kingdom Viridiplantae; phylum Streptophyta; class Magnoliopsida; order Lamiales; family Linderniaceae; genus Craterostigma; species Craterostigma plantagineum. The sequence goes on along the minus strand of JAPQWV010000011.1, from coordinate 1,829,894 downwards.
CGAGCGACTAGATCTGTTTTCCAAGGACTTAATGCTCGGTGGCATCTATCAACGAGGAAGACCAAAGCTTGGTTTCAGTCTCTTCCTCGAAATGCTGATTAAGGTCAAGCGAGCGTGCGGAGATGTGAAATTAGGGTTTGATATGGTTTGGTGATGGTGGTGATTACTGCTGATTTCGACCAGCTCGGTGGAATCGTAATTGATCCCTCTCCTTTTTTTCTTCTATTTTATTTTTTGTCATTTTATAGCTTTTATATTTAAATAATAAATTACTTACTGCCGATAATAATTAAATGAGTATTGCTTGAGCTTGATTGGGCTTTTACGTGAAAAAGCATTCCTATTTTGGTCACCAATTCCTATTGAAGTGAAGGCTTTCCTAGAAACAAATTAAGAGCGACTTTGTTGTTTTAATTATTTTTACTTTTAAAATCTCGGAAGATATTTATGTTTTACGTATAATATAATGTTAACTATACGATATTTCAACAAAATGACAGTAATTCAATAAATGGGATTTGTGCATATAATAGTGTACAAGTGAACCAAACTAACGATTTTTAGGACATACCTCAAATCCCATTCGCAGCGAGAGAGTGAAATAAAAGGAAACCTCACCATTTCCATCCAAAGAAGCCTCATCCACTTTACAAGTTTGAATATCAAAATTAAATGAAGAAGAGAATAAAATGGATGATGCTTGATTGGATGAAATTGGCATGATTATTGTATACTTAAGAGCCTTGCTCAATTTCTTTTTCATCCCTTTTGAGTATCTTAAGCTTCGTCGCCTCGCAATTTAAAGGTTGAATATTTTTGGTAGAAATAGCTTAGGTATACGAACAATTAATATTCGTTTCCTCACGCGATCTTTGTTTTTATTCGGACAACTCCAAGTTAGTTTGCGACATATTTTGATTAAATAAGCCGACTTTTATTTATTTTACAGGTTTTATAGGTTGTGATGTCATATATGATCTTGAGCTACTATCATTTTTTCACGTCTAATACAACACAACTAATTAAAATTCCCACGAAAAACCTTCAAAATCCGAGCAAAAGTCACCGCCCCAACCAGTGTCCGGTCATCCCCTTCAACCACCCAAACGCAGCTCACGCGATACGCCAGCGCCTGAATCATTACAGCCACCATCGAACTCCTCGGACTACACATCACAACCTCAAACCTCCAACCCGACCCGACCCGCCCATCCACCACCGTCGACCAGCCCTCATCGAACCCATCCATCAAACCCAACATCCCCGTAAGATTTCTCTCCCTAAGCCTCGCCCTCACCATCCTCGCCCAGTCCTCGCCGGAGCCGCCACGAGCCATGTAAGAAAGAAGCTCGCCGGCGGATAATCCCATGATCGACACCGAGAGGGTTTCGTCGAAGTAAGAAATGGCCTGAGCTGAGATCTCTCACACTAATCTGTTCTCATCGTCGACGACTGCTACTGCTGCAGAGGTATGGCGCTCGAGGTGTTTGACGGCTAAGATGGCGGGATCTTGGTAGTGGACGGTTGGGATGCTCCGATCGACCAGGCCGAGGGAATCGACGGTGGATGTTGGGACTGGGGAAAACGAAGCGATGGAGTTGAGTATGGAGCGTATGATGTCTTCTTGGGTGAGCAAACAGTATGTTCTTTTCTTGGGGTTTTTTTGCTTTATTGGGATTATTAGGTCTTCTGCGCCTTCGATCATGGAGTCTATCGCTTCCCATAATCTGCAATGGCGAAAACCCATCCAAAATACGTTCAATTGGTGGAAAAATTATGAAATTGATTTGAAGAAAATGGGTAAAGAAACGTCTTTTAGAACCTCGAATTCGTGCACAAATGCTTCACGGCGGTCGTTGTCTTCCCTTTGGGCAATAGATCGCCGGCGAGAGCTTCCTCGTAAGCCTTTAATGGTCCGGCTTTGTTTTCTTCTCTGCAGAGGAACAAAATGACGTCGGCCATGGATATCTTGCCGGCGCACGCGCGCGCGTGTTGTTGTGTTTCCCTGTTGGCGTTGCTAGGTGTCCATATGCTGACGTGGGACGACGTCCTCAGTTCCGTCACGGCCTCGGCGGCCGTGGCGTCGGAGGAGATCCACGTCAGCTCGGGCTTGCCTAGGCAGAGTTCTGATATTTCTCCATTCAGAAAACGAATTGCCATGCAATGATGAACAGGGAAGAAGAAAGCAACAATAAAGGAGAGAAAAAATACGTAAATTTGTTGGAAACTGTTACCTTCGGGTCTAATCGACCCCGCGGCAAAACACCCGACCCATCTCCACTGACCTAACAACCTCATCCTAGGAGTACCTACCAGCGCCACGGGCCCGAGGACTATAGGACAACACCTGCGACGAAGAACCAAGCCTCTCGGAACGTAATCATAAGGTCCTCGGGCGCTCCATCCGAGGGACGCGTACCCTCGAAAACACTCCAGGAAGCTACCCGAGAGGAAAAGAAGGACTCGGGTATATTTCCCGAGTCCGGGGGAAGACCCTGCCCTCGAGAGTAGCGGTCATCCGACTCGAAAACTGCCACGATTCGCCCACGATGATGCAAGTAAGACGTGCAGAATAACCGCCTGACACTCGATAGGTTTAGGAAACGTGCCATCATGGGCGATAAGGAAGTTCGACCCCTAGAATCGCGGAACGTGGGTCTCAACCGTGGGAAAACCGCCCAAGGGCAGAAGCCTATAAATACTACCAACGCATTCAAGAACAGGGAGGTCTCTTCTCGCGTATCCTACCGTTACTCTGTCCAATTAATTACTCATAAACACACACTACACATCACTTTTTATGCCGCTTTACACCTGGAACATGGAAGTTACCCTCTTGACCTAGGCAAGAGGGCAAACGACCCCCAACCCTTATCCTGTTTTCAAGCGATTAGGTAACTTGCGCGGTGGAATCTAGGCGGGAAGAGGTCTGTTAGTCGTCCGACGCGGCAGATCCATTTTTTGGCGGTATCAACTTGGCGCCGTCTGTGGTAGGTTTCTCACTAGTAGAAATTCAGTATGGTAGTTGTCGAAAATGATCGTGAGCCGCAACCCGACGGCAACAGTCCGAACCCGGCGAATCCAGCCGCGATGTTCGCAGCAGTCATGCAAGAGATGCAAAGAATCGGTGCTGACGTGGGAGTCCTGATGGCTGAGAGGAACCGGAGAGGCAATGGATTCGGACAGAATGGAGGACGTGACGCCAGACAAGAAGAAAGCCAGCACGAGGACAATGAGGAGCGAGACGCTCAATCGGGCACTGGAGAACGGAGCGACGGTGACCATACCCTGGCGTCAATGCAGAGGAGAGCCCGAGCCGAGAGAAGGAGACGAGCCGACCAGCAACGCATGGATCAACAGCACGCCGACCAACAGGCGGCCGACTTGGAAAGAATGAGAGAGGAGATTCGCCAGCTTCAAAATCTCGCAAATCCGCCCGAAGCCCCAATCATCCCTCGGGCCTCGCCGTTCTCTCCCGAGGTGCTCACGGCTCCGCTGCCCGAACACTTCCGATCTTTTGAAATGAAGAAGTATGATGGTTCCGGGCCGCCAGAAGACCATTTAGCTGCTTTTGAAGGAAATGCGGCGTTATACCAGCTTAGCGACCCCATTAAATGCCGACTCTTTGTGACTACTCTAGCAGGAGGAGCCCAGCAATGGTTCACTCTTTTGCCCCCAGGAGGAATCAGAAGCTTTCACGACCTAACCAGCCACTTTTTGAAGTACTTCTCAAGCAACAGAAGACGCCCCTCTTCCGCAGTAAAATTGTTAAACATTAAACAGGGCGACAGGGAAAGCCTAAGAGATTATCTTCGACGTTTCAATCAAGTAAAGATGGAGGTCCCCAACATTGCGCCTGAGTTGCTTATTGGAGCGTTTCATCATGGCCTGAGGGACGGGGATCTGTTCAGATCCCTGGTGAAGAAATATCCCACCACGGTAGAGGAATTGGTGGCTCGGGTCGAGAAATATGCCCGAGTAGAAGAATCGCATGCTCGGGAACCCGAGGATAGGAAACGCAAAAGTCCTCCACGAGAGCGTCGAAAGAGCCCACCGAGAAACCAAGATCGCAGGGTGTTTCCCCGAAGGGATGATCGCCCCTATCCGACGCCTCCGTTCCCTAGGGTGGATTACCCGAAGCTGCGCGTGAACAAAATGCGAGCACTGGAGATATGCGAGGAAAATGATTTTCTTCGTCGACCACCTTACATTGAAGGCAACCCTAGGAGACCAATATCTAACACTTACTGCAATTACCACCACGAATACGGGCATACTACAGAGGAGGGTTTTCAGCTGAATCGAGAGCTAGAAAAGTTAATCGCAACCAACCCCGAAGCACGAGCCAAGCTGGCGGGGAATGAGGGTGCTTCGGGACCAGGCCCAGATATCCTGGGGCGGGGAATCGGTTTAACACCCGACAAGACCGCCTGCCTCAAAATCAGAAAGGGGCGCCTAGAAGAACACCGGAAGGGGACGAGAGGCGAGGCCCCAGGCCAGTAAGGAATGACACTTTGAGGAACCAGGACAATAGAGGTGCGGGACACCGGAGATCACCCGAAAGGACCGCACCCCGACAGATCAACATAATCTCGGGAGGACCTACAGGAGGGGATTCAAACCGAGCAAGGAAGGCTGGGGTTCGCCGGTTGGAAAACTTTGAAATCAAGATAGGAAGTAAGCGCTCGGGACCTACTATCAGCTTTGGTCCTGAGGATTTTCATGGAGGCGACGATTCTCATGAGGACGCCTTAGTCATTCGAGCTGAGGTGGCCAACCATGATGTTGGCAAGGTTTTCGTCGATAATGGAAGCTCCGTCAACATAATATACAAGAAGGCCCTCGATCAAATGGACTTGGGAGCATACTCTATGGACAAGGTGGAAACGGCTCTGTTCGGCTTCACGGGACACTGCATCGAGGCCGTGGGGATCCTGCATCTCCCACTCACCCTCGGGAAAGGAGACACTCGGAAAACGCGGATGTCGCCATTCATGGTCATCAATGGAACGAGCCCGTACAACATCATCCTAGGGAGACCTGCCCTGACCTCTTTCAAGGCCATTGCTTCGGCCCTACACCAAAAGATAAAATTCCCCGTAGGGGACAAGGTTGGGGAAGTTGTGGGAGATCGCAAGATGGCCAGAAAATGCTACGTGGAAGAGGTTCGCGCCGAGACCAAGTCCGCCAGAACCCGAAAGGAGGATCATCCGAGAGGAAGAGAAACGCTGTATGCCATTGGAACTACCCAAAAAGAAGACCAGGAAGAAGAAACCGAAGAAGTGGTGATCAATCCGCCAGAAGGGATAGTCAAAGTTGCCAAGGATCTTCCTCAGGACCTGAGGGAAGGCTTAATCGGATTGCTAAAAAGGAACAAAGACGCGTTCGCATGGACCTCTAAGGACATGATAGGCATCGACAGGGGGATCATCGAACATAAATTGAACGTCTCCCGATCCACTCGACCTGTCTTTCAGAAAAGGAGGTATCTCAGCGCTGAAATGAACGCCGAGGCACGGCGACAGGTGGAGGAGCTGTTGGAAGCAGGCCATGTTCGGGAGGTTCAGTTCCCCACATGGCTCTCGAACGTGGTCTTGGTCCCAAAATCCTCGGGCAAATGGCGCATGTGCGTGGATTTCCGGAACTTGAACGAAGCATGCCCGAAGGACTGCTATCCCTTGCCCAGGATAGATCAGTTGGTCGATTCCACCTCAGAACACGAGCTACTTTGTTTTCTCGACGCTTTCCAGGGATATAATCAGATCTTACTCGCAAAGGAAGATCAAGAAAAAACAAGCTTTATAACCGCCGGAGGAACCTACTGTTACACAGTTATGCCCTTTGGACTGAAGAACGGCGGTGCCACATACCAGGGGCTGATGGACAAGGTTTTCAAGGATCAAATCGGGAGAAACGTGGAGGTCTATGTCGACGACATTCTAATCAAGTCCCGAGAGCAAAGCTGCTTCTTAGCCGATGTTCAAGAGACGCTATCGACCGCCCAAAGATACAACCTTAAGATGAACCCCAACAAGTGTACCTTCGGAGTCAGTTCGGGCAAATTCTTAGGATATATGGTAACGAGGCGAGGAATCGAAGCTAATCCCGATAAAGTCAAGGCCTTGTTGGATATGACATCCCCCCGAAGTCTAAATGAGGTTCAGAGGTTAACAGGAAGGATCACAGCCCTTTCGCGGCTCATCTCCCGATCCGCTGACCGCAGCCTACCCTTCTTCAAAGTGTTGCGCAAAGTCCGGAACTTTGAATGGACACCCGAGTGCGAGAAAGCCTTCCAGGACCTGAAGGAATATTTGAAGAAGTTGCCCGTGCTTAACAAGCCATTGCCTGGTGAGGAGTTAACAGTCTATCTTGCAACTTCGCTTCGGGCCATAAGTTCCGTAATGGTTCGGGAAGAGGAAAGGGTGCAGAAACCAGTCTACTTCGTCAGTCACATCTTGAAAGGCCCCGAAACAAGGTACACAAATTCCGAAAAACTTCTGCTGGCCCTTCTTATCACCGCTAGGAAGTTGCGACCCTATTTCCTATCACACCCGATTATGGTGCTGACCAATCAACCCATCGGGAAGATCGCTACACGGCCGGACGTCTCGGGAAGGGTAGTCAAGTGGTCAACAGAATTAGGAGAATACGACATTCAATTTAAGCCTCGGGCCGCGATCAAAGCACAGGCGTTGGCCGATTTTATGGTGGAGATAGTCGGGGACGGCCCCGAGGAAGTATGGAATATGTTCGTGGATGGTTCTTCTTGCAACTCGGGGAATGGAGTCGGGATACTTCTCATATCACCCTGGGGAGAAGAGACCAACCTGGCTATCAGGCTGGACCACAAGGCATCAAACAATGAGACAGAATACGAAGCGCTACTTGCTGGACTCCGAGCTGCGCGGAGAATGGGGATCACTCGATTGCTGGTACACTCGGATTCTCAACTCGTGGTTCAACAACTAGAGGGGAACTTTGCTGTCAAGGGTCAGAATTTGGAAAAATACGTGAAGGCGTTCGAGGAAATTAAAGGAAGCTTCGAAGAACTTAAGATCGTCTTAATCACCCGGGCCCAGAATGAGAAGGCAGACCAGATAGCCAAGTGGGCAAGCGCCATTGGCCCACTTGAGGAAAAAGGAAAGGCCCCAGCCATTTGGCAGATCGAGGACCAAAACGTGCCCGAGCAAGACATTGCCCGGGAAGATTGGAGATACGAGATCTACCAATACCTGCGCCACCAGATCCTTCCCGAGGCCAAAGCTCAAGCCCAAAAACTCATGCGAAAGATTCAAAGGTTCACCTTAATCGATACAACTCTGTTCAAAAGGTCTTTCGCGGGGCCCCTCCTACGATGCATATCCAAGGAAGAAGGTGAGTATGTCCTTCGGGAAATACATGAAGGGATTTGTGGAAGTCACATCGGGAGTCGAGCTTTGGTAAGGAAGGCACTCCTCGCAGGCTTTTTCTGGGCGACAATGAAAGGGGATGCCATGAAGACAGTTCGAAGTTGTCTCAATTGCCAGAAACACGCCAGTTTGCAGAGAATGCCTGCTGAAGCCATGAAGTCAGTAACGTCTCCGTGCCCCTTCGATCAATGGGGACTTGATATTGTCGGACCATTCTCTGGGAACGTTGCTCAAAAGAAGTTTTTACTGGTAGCTGTGGACTACTTCTCGAAGTGGGTCGAAGCCGAAGCCCTGGCCAAGATCACCGAAGCCGCCATCACCTCCTTCATTTGGAAGAACATCATTTGCCGCTACGGAATTCCTAGGAGACTAGTATCGGACAATGGAAGGCAATTCAGTGGAAGGAAGCTAAAGGAATGGTGCGATGAGCTCGGGATAGAGCAAATATTTACCTCGGTAGCGTATCCACAAAGCAACGGCCAGGTTGAAGTGACCAATCGCACTATAGTGCAAGGGTTAAAGACCCGACTCGAGGGGCTCGAGAAGTCCTGGTTCAATGAGCTTCAAAGTGTCCTCTGGTCATATCGAACGACGCCTCGAGAAGGGACCAATGAGACACCCTTCAGCTTGGTCTATGGGAGCGAAGCCGTACTACCCGCGGAAATAGGAATGGAAAGTGCCCGAATCCTTACTTACTCTGAAGACAACGACCAGCTCCGCGCCGAAGATCTCGACCTTATCGAGGAAGGAAGAGAAAGAGCCGCCATCAGGATGACCGCTTATCAAAGGAGAATGACCAAGTCCTATAATCGCCGAGTCCGAAGCAAGAGGTACGAAGAAGGAGACCTCGTGATGAAAGAGATCCTAAATCAAGAAGGAAGGAAGAAGTTGGAACCCAAGTTCGAAGGACCTTACCGAGTAGTTAAAAGAGCCGGGGAAGCCTCTTACTATCTCGAGGATACCCATGGAAAGCAGCTCGATCGCCCGTGGAACGCCCGCAAACTGCGGAAATATTATCCCTAAAGGGAGTACCCTTATTTGCATATGTTTTTCTACCTACTATTTCCTTAAGTTTACTTCTATCGCTTTTGAGATGTAAACCATATCAAGTTATTAATGAAGTTTATTTCCTTTCCGTACGAGGAATCTCCGAGTCAAAATTCGAAGAACTTAAAAAGGCATGAAGACCCGGGTAGAAGACGCCTCATCTCCCAAGGAGATAATCGCCCAGGGAACCCCTCGGGATAACCCCCCCTTTGGCAACCTCCTTTACACACACTGATTTCCCTCTACGAGAGGCTGAGAAATTCCCTAAAGGGAAAATATTTCTTGCGCACACTGTTATCCCTCTACGCGAGGCAGCGCCACCTCTATGCAAGCTAGAGGCAAAGAAGGCCCCTCGGGACATCTCCCCTCGGGTAATATAAACTGTGCACATCGAATTCCCTCTGAGAGAGGCTGAGAAATTCCCGAAAGGGAAAACACTCCTGCGCACACTGTTATCCCTCTACGCGAGGCAGCGCCACCTCTATTTAAGTTAGAGTCAAAGAAGACTCGTCAGGACAAATCTCCTTGGGCAACACGCCGAGGCTCTCTTGGGGTATGGGGGGACGCCCTCTGCCCGAAGAAGGGGCCTCATCCCTCGCGCACTCATCAAGGGTAATCAAAAAGGGAGGAAGTAATAAACATCGAGTAGAACAAGCGAAAGGGAACGTTCAGGTAATTAGAAATCCTTTATTTATTTAATAATCCAAAACGCATCAAATAAACAGGAAGACCAGGAAATAAAAACATCCACGGAAAGCAAGGAAAAAGCAAGGACTAAAAACTGAATTCCAAATAAAGTCGCCCAATTAATCCTTCTCGGCTGGACCACCACCTCGGGAAGCATCACTACTCTCGCCTAGGTCAAACTCGTCCCATAGGCTCTTTCCCTTCACCGGCTTCGGGGGAGAACGTCGGGGAGCTAAAGCCATAAAGGCCGCCTCGGGATTAAGGAAATTAAAGGGATGAGCACTTTCTGGAAAGCCATTCGCCCTTATCTGGGACAAGCACCCTTGAAATCCGAAGTTAAAGTACATGTTGGCCGCCTCGGATACTTCCTCCACAGGGACCAGTTTGGGGTTGGACTGATACTCCCGACTACGACGGATCTCCCTCTCTGAATGAAGCTCTTGGCGAAGCTTACCTACCTCAAATTGAGCTCTCGCCAACTGATCTTTCAGGCGACCCACCTCCTGAGCCTCATCACTGACTCGCATGGTCATCTCCACATTGCAAGATCGCGCTGATTCGACCATTTTCTGCTGATGGCGGTACCGCCGATTCCCCTCGCAGGATAAGGAATAAGCCTAAGGACGAAGGTATGCGATGTAAGTGAATATCCAGAGGAAGAAAACGAGAAATAAGTCTACCTGGCTTAAGGCTAAGGCCCATTCTTTCCAAAAGCGGTCATCGGATAGTTCTTTGGCGAAGCCCTTCTCCTCAGGAGTAAGAAAATTCATCATATAGGATAAGGACGACTCTCCATCTTTCTCCAGCAGGAAATGAGGATGAGGGGCAGGCTGAGAGCAGGAGGGCCCTCCCCGGGAAGAAGCTGGAGGAGTCGGCGGAGAGGGTCTCACTCGCTTAGGTCGAACTACCTCACGATGAGGAGTTGGCATCTCATCCGCGGGCATACCAGCCGAACGCTCGTCAGACTCCTCCCAGGGACGTGTCGAAGTGCCTCCGGTCCGAACCGCCATGACGGGCAGAACACCCGAGCCGTCACTCACTGGAGAGAGGAAGAATGATAAGAATCGGAAAGCTACCCTCCAACAAGCAAAGATAAAGGAAAGGCATACCTAAAATGCGGGGAGGAGCAACCGAATCAGAGGGAGCAGCCGACATCAACTCTCTCACCGAGAAACTCTGACCCCCGACACGGTCCATGAAAGCCAGCAGAAGGTCGGGGTCGTTTACCGAAGCCCGACAGTGATCTCGCCACTGGAGTAAGGAAAACTTGCGGTCCCGATGCTGGGGTGAGGGACGCACAAAGAAGAATTTGTTCATCCATCCCTTGGTGGCAGTAAAGTTATCGTGGAAAACATCGGTGGAAGGCACGAAAACAAATTTACCAACATCCCGCTCCCACACGCGGAAGAAACTAAGAACCAACTTGGTGGTGAGAGGAAAATTAAGTTTGCGAGTAACGACGGCTAAATCTAGTAGTAAACTACAGGAATTCGGGAATATCTGTCCAGGAGAGATGCCTAAGGCCTCACATAGGTCGAGAAGGAAAAAAGGGATGGGGAACCTCAACCCCATGTCTATCTGGTCAGCAAAAAACGCCAAGAAACCAGGAGGGGGAGGAGACATTACTTGCAAGGGGTCGGGCAGCTGAACTTCATAATCAGAGGGGATCCTAGCCTTCTCGATGTACTCCCGAAGCGATTGAGGGCTAAGCATCGATACTTTCGTTCGATGCCATGGGAGATTCACCTTGGATCGAGCCTCTTCTGCTTCAGCAGACCATCTAGCCAAATTCTTGCGGTAACTCTTGTCTCCAACATCACCTTGAGGAACTGGCGATTTCACACTAGAAGCCGGGTCGGGTCGAAAACCCGATTCAGGCCCGAAGCTGGGAGAATTACCAAAATCAAAAGGAACACACTCCGCCTTGGGAAAAGAGGCAGCAGCACGCTTGCCCTTAGAGGAAGAGGAAGCCATATAAACTCTGAGAATGAGAAGCAAAAAGGGGAAGACACAGGAGAGGGGATAATCCAGGGAAAGCTAAAGGATTGTCGGTATTTATAGAGAGACCTTTGCTTGGGCGAGAAGTCGGTAAGCCCGAAATTCAAAAATTCAAACGGTCATCTGACTCGGTACCTGATATTCTAGGAGTAGTCGTTGCTAAATTCTCGAGCGTACTGTTTTAAGTAAGTTCGGTTTTCACTTGGACTAAGTCTGCGCTACTTTTACGGAATTAATGAAGACCGGGCAAGAACGTCTCGGAATGACCCAATGCCGTAAAAAGTCCCGAGAACACTGTACATCCTCGGGATTCGCAGCATGTTGTCGGGCAGACTACCCGAGAATACGTAGAAGCATATGAGGAACTGAAGCAAAAGAGAACAAATGCGATAAGAAGGGCAAATGCCCGAAGGCTCGACATTCGATCATATATTATGCCCCGGGGGGCCACGTTCAGAGAGGACAGAAAAGAGATATATATATATTAGGGTTCATTACATTCCCCGACCAACAGAAAGAAAAGACACAAAAGGAAAAGGTTTAAACGGCCTAGCTGGCCTGATCTCCACCCCCGGCGACTTCCCCGGGCTTCTCAGCATCTCCGCAAGCTCCAACCTCCTGGCCTTCTCCCTCTCCCTCCTCGGCTTGCTCCTTAAGGGCTTCTTCCTCAGCAGAACCCCCCGGTACCTGGGTCTCCTCAGCATCATCACGGGTTTCTTCCCCGGAGGCACCTCGCATCTCCTCGAACTGGGGCTCAGCCACAACTGCGGCGGGGGCCCGCACAATTGGCGTCCTCGAAGGACCGCTCTCATCTCGGGGTTCGGGCAAATAGCCCCCAGAAGGGGCCTCCTTCAAAGTCCTGATGGCATTCAGAAACTTGAAGGGGTGGTCCGCCCTACTATACCCGTGTGCTCGAAGTTCGGAGATGCACCCATAGAAGCCCCACTTGAAGAAGGTCTTCATATCGTTTAGATGGGTGCGCTTGGGGACGTAGTTCTGCTCCAGATCCTTTTCCCACTCCCTCCTATCTTCAACCCGGGCCACCTCCGATCGAGAAAGATGGCGTTGGAGCTCTGCCGCTTCTTCCTGGAGCTTTTTCTCCCGAGTCTTAGCCTCGACTACCTCTCGCTCAAGCTCCTCCACCCTCTTGCGAAATTCGGCCTCGGCATGGGACAGGGTTTTATTTCGCTCAGCAAGCCGGCAGAGACGTTTCGTGACCTCGGTCACCAGAGAGAGCGACTACATTAACGGAGGTTCGGTAAGATCAAAGTCGCCCGATGAAGTGAAAAGCAGAGAGGAATACATACCTGCCCGACGGTAGTACCAAGAAGGCTTCTAAGGTCAAGATAGGAGAGCTCGCGAGTATAATGCCTGTTAGCTTCATCAGGGAATTCCCGAAGGAACTCCCAGCTCTCCTCCTTTGATGGATCATCGAAGAAAGCGGGTTGTTTAGCCCGACCCAACGCAATTGGACCCCCCGGAGGTGAGGAAACAGGATGACTTGAAGAAGCTCGGGTTCTCTTCGCCGCAGCCCCTCCTTGGGAAGGAGCCGCTCGCTTCGGCGCAGACTTTTTTACCCCGAGGAGGAAGCGGGGGCCTTGCCCTTACCCTTTGAACGGGTATTTGGGCATTTTCTTGGGGAGTTGGCTGGCAAAGATCCTCATCCTCCTCGTCAGCGATGGCAATGACCTCGGCGAGAGACATCCGATCAGCTGCAAAAGAGAAGTAGGAAGTCAAAACATGCGTCATAACGGGGGTTAAACCAAAGGTAGGGCGCATCGGGACTCTAATGGTATACCTAGGGTCATGGTGAGTTTGGCGCCTTTCGAAGAGAAACCGTGGGCGCAAAGGAGTTCTTCTTCTCGGAGTTTTTTGGCCCAATATCGCCTCGAGCCTACCCTTGCCAAGAAGGTTTCGATCCTAGAGGATGTTTCGGGAGGAAGAGGATTGGAAATTGTATGTTGTCGCTCCAGGAGAAGGGGAGTAGCGCGGACTCGGCGCTATCTACCGAGGGCTTAACAAAGAAATATTTACTCATCCAACCCTTATGAGAGGAGGGATTGCCTCGGATGAGAACAGGAGAGCGTGAAGGGATGAAGAAGAATTTCCCTTCCTCTTTCTTATTAAGCTTCAGGAAAGAGGTGATCATAGGGATCGAGGGCTCAAAGCGAAAGTGGGCAAGAATGACAGCAAGTGAGAGAAGAAGGCTAAAGGAGTTCGGTGCTAATTGGGCAGGGGATATTCCAAAATATTGACAAATATCTACAAGAAAACGGGGTAGAGGAAATCTAAGCCCCATCTCGACCTGATCCAAAAAATAAGTACCAAAACCCTCGGGAGGATTACTGGCTAGGTCGATGGGAGAGGGAATTCTAACTTCAAAATCATCGGGAAGACCCGAGAGAGATACTAACCTAGGAAGATCTGAATGTCTGAAAGTAGAGACCTTGATTTGATGCCAACGAACACCTTCGCGAGCAGCTCGGATGGTCTCAACCTCCCCGACCCAGGCACTAAAGGCCCGACGGAAGGCCCCAGGACTGGGGAAATCACTTTCAAGGGGAGGGGAGGGCTCTCCAAAAGCAAGAGGCGGAAGCGAAGTCGAGACAGTAGACGTAGCCTCAGAATCTACCGAAGAGGCCCTCGAGGAGCCCTCCCGAGGACCTACGACATCTACCCGTGGGCTATCCCCCACATCAACCCTAGGGCTCCCAGAACCCTCAACAAAGGAACTATTGTTATCAGACGAACTACTTGAACTAGAGCTACCAGATCCACCCGACCCCCCGGAAAAATTACCCGAATCTACACGAGAGCTATCACTCGAGCTAGAAGTCATGGTACCAAAAGTAAAAGGCTAAGGGGAGGAAGACTTACGAGAAAACCTAAAAAGCTGGGAAAGGAAGGCTGGATGGATCGGGCGCTCGGGAACTTCTTGAGGAGAGATATTAGTGAGAGAAAGTAGAAGAAAGGGAAATGACGAAGGAAGTGGGGTATATATAGGCCCCACGCCATCGTTCCGAGCCCTTGGATCGAAGCCGGATCAACGGGCCGTGTCGATCCGCGCAAAAAATTTGGCGATCCGCGTCAACTTGGGAAGAGGCGCGAAAATCCCTGCCCAGACGTCCCATCAGAGCCGACCAGTAGAAGCGCGACACGTGGATTGAAAGCTGGAACGGTGTTTAAGGCCCCTAAGGAAGAAGTAATGGGCCTATGCCCGGGAAAGAGTACGCGAAATAAGAGCCCAATGACAGCCCTCGGGGTCGCAATGGATCGGATATTTCGCCACTACCCCACAAAAACGTCCAAAATTCACCATACTTCTTTTGGACTACTCGAAGGGGGGACTATTGTTACCTTCGGGTCTAATCGACCCCGCGGCAAAACACCCGACCCATCTCCACTGACCTAACAACCTCATCCTAGGAGTACCTGTAACGACCCGACTTCCTAGATACGTATTTTGGCGGATTTTCGCAGCGTAAGCAGCGGAAAACCCATTTAATTAAAACTTTTAAAATATAATATACAAATACATTCGATGTCTAAAACCATAAGTCCAAACACCAACACATTTTTATTCATTTGGCCGAAGCCCAATAAGTCCAATCCCAAATTTAAAAACACGAAACATAAACTCGTTCCACAGGTCGCGTCCCATGTACTGCGCCGCCCTCAAAAGTCCGTGGAGTCACCGCCATCAGCCATCTTACCTACACACGTAAACCCTGAGCTTTTGCCCAGTAGATGAAAATATGCATGAATGCAAATGCTCTCGCATCCTAATCTCGACTTATCTCACAAATATACACGCTCGACTCTTTTCTCATATCTCATATCTCCTATCTCATATCATCACATCACATTCAGGGCCCGAGGCTTAGGTACTAAAGGCAACACGCGCGCAGGGGTCCGTAGCTCGGGAGGCCCCACTCCCCACAAGGGTCAGTAGCTCGGGAGGCCCACTCCCCACATCTCAATCATATAGTGCGCCTTAGTCCTAACCTCAACTCATACCATTCGACAACCATCAATCGGTCATAAACTACCCCACTGAACATCACTATACAATATTACCGTGACTCCCCACAGTTCTCTCTTTTCGTACATGTGTATGCAAATGTCGTGCAAATAGTATGCAACATATAAAATGCATCATATTAAACAACAACATATCGCCCCAATCTAAAAAAAACTATCATACACCAAATAATTCGAGACCAAAATCCGCGGTTCGATTTAATCGACCCGAAACTTTAACCACAGAAACTCTCCCGAAATTCACTAATAGTTCCCAAAATTTAATCCTTTTTACTTTAAGACCCTAATTTCACAATTGGTCCCTAATTTAATATATTTTAAAATTCTAACGTCCAATTTTAAAATATCACTTAAATTTCTAATTTACAAATATCTTTATGAATTTTGCACTTAAAATCCCAAAATCTCATAATTTACTTTTTAGGACCAAAAATTTTACTAAGTTTCAGATCTGCCCCGAAAGCTTTAAAAATTTCAGATTAGCCCCGAAAGCTATATATTTCTTTAAAAATCTCCCCGTTCGGAGTTTTACATTCTCAGCCCCTAGATTCTTAAACTTTTCAATCTAGTCCCCTAATTTTTGAAAATTAGACAAAGGGCCCCAATCATTTATGCCGAATTTCAAATCTGCCCCAAAGCTTTATATTTCTTTAAAAATCTCCCTTGTTCGGATTTTACATTCTCAGCCCCCAGATTTTTGAAACTTTTCAATCTAGTCTCCAAATTAAAAAAAAACAAAAACTATTTTATACGGCTGTTTTGCGACAGTTTAGTATCTCTCAATGATCACAGGGTAAACGACGTCCGATGGACCTGAAATTTTAAACATAGATAAATAACTTGCAAATCTTGATTCTGTCCAAAGGGATTTTTAATCCGAATTCTAGATCGTGAGATATAAATTTTTGAACCTCTTGGCCGAAATGGATAAAGAAAACCCTAGAAAACACTAATCCTCCCCAAGTTTTGTTCTATCCTCTTAATCACAAGTCCTCTAACTCTATTCTTATGTTTCATAGACCTAAACTTCATAAAGATTAAGGTATTAAGCTGGCCGAATTTTAGCATGTAAGCATCATCGCGAAAATCATACAAGAAATTCACGTTTAGCACGTAAACACGTATAAGTTCGAAAGAGATCATGCAATCACGAAAAATTCACGGATTCAAAACTTGTTTACATGTGTAGGTGATCTTCACCTACCTTAATCCGTAGAGAGCTACGTAACAGGTTGTGTAGTATGATCCCGACCCGAGAGCTTCGATCCCGAGCTTCCGGAGAATTTTCTCCTCCTCCTCCTTCTCTTTTCTTTCTTCCTTCTTCTTCTTTTTTTTTTTTTTTCTTCTTCTTTCTCCCTTTCTTCCTCTATCTCTCGGCCTCTCTCCCTTCTTTCTTTCCTTTCACCTTATTTATTTATTTTGCCCTCCATGTGTATTAGTTGTTGAATGGTACTTGTTTATTTCAAAGATACCCTACCCTCACATGCATGGAGGAGGAATATTGAGGATGCCATGTGGGTTCCTTGTCATCATGAAGGAAACTTCCCACCCACCTTCAATTATTTTCGTCCTCCCTTTCAATTTTTTTTTTTTATTTTTTTTTTATATTTGAGCTTTAGTTTCTCATTTTTCGGCCCCTTTTAAATTCCTCGGGTCCAATCGTAAATTCTTGGCTCGACACGGAAAGAAATCGGTGTATGTTCGAAATCGACTTCACACATTCCGAATATTATTGAAATAATCCCGTATTAAATTTTTACGGGTATTACATTCTCCCCCCCTTACAAGAATTTCGTCCCCGAAATCACCTCTAAAGAAATAATTCGGGATAACGATTCTTCATATCATCTTCTCGCTCCCACGTGGCTTCTTCAACCGCTTGGCTTCGCCACAGTACTTTGACTAACGGAATATTTTTATTCCGAAGTCGCTTCACTTCGCGCACTAAGATTTCAACTGGCTTCTCTTCGTAGCTCAAGTCCGGCTTGAGTTGCTGGTGAAGTGATTCGCTTCCTAGTACATGATTCGGGTTCGTAACGTATTTACGTAAGGTTGATACGTGAAATACGTCGTGGACTTGGGCTAACGAGGCTGGTAACTCCAGTTGATATGCAACTTCCCCGACTCTCTTAAGGATTTGGAAAGGACCAATGTACCTCGGACTGAGCTTGCCCTTCTTTCCGAATCTTTTCACGCCTCTCATAGGAGATATCTTCAAGAACACCCGATCGCCTTCCAAGAACTCTAGTGGCCTTCGTCGTTGATCAGCATAGCTCTTCTGACGACTTTGGGCTGTCTGCATTCTTTCTCGGATTTTGGTGACCGCCTCCGTCATTTCTCGTATCATATCGGGACCTAAGAGTGCTCGCTCACCGATCTCGTCCCAGTGGATCGGGGATCGGCATTTGCGCCCGTATAAAGCTTCGTACGGTGCCATCCCGATTGAAGAATGATAACTGTTGTTATACGAGAATTCGATCAGAGGAAGAAATTTGCTCCAGCTCCCTTTGAAGTCTAAGACACAAGCTCGGAGCATATCTTCGAGGGTCTGAATAGTTCGTTCTGATTGCCCGTCAGTTTGGGGATGATAAGCAGTGCTGAACGAAAGCTTCGTCCCCATTGATTTCTGTAAGCTCATCCAGAACTTGGACAGAAATTTCGAATCTCGATCCGAGACGATGGACGAAGGAATCCCGTGAAGTCGAACTATTTCTTGAATATACAATTTAGCATGTTGCTCCAAAGAGAAAGTTGAACAAATAGGTAGAAAATGGGCGGACTTAGTTAATCGATCTACAATTACCCAAATGGCGTCGTGGCCTTTCGCAGTTTTCGGCAAGCCGACGACAAAATCCATGGTAATATGATCCCATTTCCACTCGGGAATAGACAAGGATTGCAGCATCCCAGCCGGCCTCTGATGTTCTGCCTTGACTTGTTGGCAAGTGAGACACTGGCTCACGAACGTCGCAATGTCTCCCTTCATTCCCGGCCACCAGTACGTCTCACGTAAATCTCGATACATCTTCGTAGCTCCGGGGTGTACCGAGTATGTAGTGGCGTGCGCCTCCGTCATTATGGTTTTCCGGAGTTCTGCATTATCGGGCACGTACAGACGACTGTTATAGAATAAATTCCCGTCTCCTTGTAATTTGAATTCTGATGAAGTCGTGATTGTTTTCTCGCTTGTCAATTTCAGATACAGCTCGTCTTGCTCCTGAGCTTTCTTGATCTGCTCCGGCAACGTAGGGTGAAGAGTTAACGCCGCCATTCTAGCCTCGATCTCGCCAAAATTTATTACTTCTACTTCGAGGTTGTGGAGTTCCGTGTTCACCGCCTTTCGACTCAATGCGTCGGCGACTACGTTTGCTTTGCCGGGGTGATAGTTGATCACGCAATCGTAGTCTTTAACGAGCTCCAACCAACGTCGTTGCCTCATATTCAACTCCTTCTGGGTAAAGAAGTATTTCAGGCTCTTATGGTCGGTGTAGATCTCGCACCGTTCCCCGTAGAGATAATGACGCCAGATTTTTAGGGCGAACACAACTGCTGCGAGTTCGAGATCGTGCGTGGGGTAATTCTTCTCATAAGGTTTCAACTGTCGGGAGGCATACGCAATTACCTTCCCGTTCTGCATCAGCACGCACCCCAAGCCAATCTTTGAGGCATCACTGTACACCGAGAAGCTTTCGGTACCGGAGGGAATCGTAAGAACTGGAGCCGTTGTCAATCGTTTTTTCAACTCCTGGAAGCTTTGCTCGCATGCTTCCGTCCACTTGAATGGGACATTCTTCTTCGTCAGGTTCGTGAGTGTCGAGGCAATGCTGGAAAAGTCCTTAATGAACTTTCGGTAGTATCCAGCAAGCCCGAGAAAACTCCTGACCTCCGTGGGAGTGGTTGGTCGTGGCCAATCGCTTACGGCTTCGATCTTGCTGGGGTCCACAGAAATCCCTTTTCCGGAGACAATGTGTCCCAGAAAGGCCACTTGCGTGAGCCAAAATTCACATTTCTTGAATTTGGCATAGAGTTGTTTTTCCCGAAGAATTCCGAGAACCGTTCGTAAATGAGCGTCGTGTTCCTCCTTCGTTTTAGAATAAACGAGGATATCATCTATAAAGATGATTACGAAGTGGTCGAGGAAATCTTTGAAGACCCGGTGCATTAGGTCCATAAATACTGCTGGAGCGTTCGTCAACCCGAAAGGCATAACCAAAAATTCATAATGGCCATACCTCGTATTGAACGCCGTTTTTGGAACGTCGGCTTCCCGAACCTTCAGCTGATGGTACCCCGATCTTAAATCAATTTTGGAAAATATAGACGCTCCTTGTAGCTGATCGAACAGATCGTCAATTCTGGGCAGCGGGTATTTGTTTTTGATCGTCAGTTTATTCAGCTCTCGGTAGTCGATACAAAGTCTCATCGACCCGTCCTTCTTACGAACGAACAGGACCGGGGCTCCCCAAGGCGAGAAACTGGGCTGAATAAATCCTTTCTGCAATAGCTCATCAAGTTGCTCTTTTAACTCTCGTAGTTCGCTTGGTGCTAAACGGTACGGAGTCTTAGAGAACGGTGCTGCTCCTGGAGTTAGTTCGATCGCGAATTGGAGTTCTCGATTAGGAGGTAGTCCCGGAAGATCGTCGGGAAATACGTCGGGAAATTCATTTGCAACGGGTACGTCTTTTAATTTCGGTTGAGGCGATTCGTCGGTCTTTATTGCAAATAGGAGAAAAGACTCACATCCCGAATTCAGAAGTCGTTGGGCTTTTAAGGCAGAAATTTGATGGATTTTGCTCCTCTCCTTCGCTCCCACAAACGTGAACATTTCATCTTCAGGAATTTGGAACGCCACCATCTTCTTCCGGCAATCGATTATGGCCCCGTATTTCGAGAGCCAATCCATTCCGAAGATAACGTCGTAGTCGTTCATCGGGATCACAATTAGATCTACACTCAAACTCCTTCCTTCGATCGTCACGGGACATTTCTCCAACACTAGATTAGTTCGAGTTGGATCCCCGTGTGGTAGGGTTACTACATAGTTGTAATCAGATAAGGTAGGAGAGATGCCTACCTTGGTCACATATTTGGCCGACACAAACGAGTGCGTGGCTCCAGAATCAAACAACACGGAAGTAGGCACGTCGTAAATTTGTAACGTACCGGTCACCACTGTAGGATTTGCCTCTGCCTCTTCATTGGTAAATGTGAACACCCGTGCTGGAATCGGTGGTGGTCGTGCCTCCACCTCTTCATTAGACAATGCAAACACTCGAGCTGGAGCTGGTGGTGGTAGCGCCTCCGCCCTTTCATTGGTCATTGCAAATGCTCGAGTCGGAACCGGTGGCGGTCGTGCAAGCGTCTGAGTCGGGTTCCTGGGTTGATCGCAGGCTCGTGCGTAATGTCCCTGTTTCCCGCAGAGATAGCAGACGACGTTGGGGTTGTATCCAACTCCAAAGCAGACACCGACGTGATTACGCCCACATTGTTGACACGGTGGTGAGTTGTATGAAGATCGGTTCGGAACGCTGGGTGGTCCCTGGTTCGGCCTCGGTCGCCAGTTAGATGGTCCCGAGCGACCTCCTTGATTAGGGCCTTTCCCGAAGAATGGTCTCTTTCGGTCACCTCCACCTCCCTGCTGACTCTCCGTTCTCTTCCTTGCTTCTTGCGCCGCCACGATCTGAGCCTCTGCTTGCTCCGCGATGATGGCTCGTTCGGCCACTTGTGTGAAGTGCACACCAGGGATACCCGACATGCTTACGTCACGGTAAATCTCGGGTCTGAGGCCCACCATGAAACGAGCCACCTTTAATGCATCAGTAGCTACCATGTGTGGAGCGAAGCGAGATAGCTCTTCGAATTTACGGACGTATTCCGGCACCGTCATCCTTCCTTGTCCGAGGTTGATGAATTCGTTCATTCGTTGTGCTTGCTCGTGGGCTGAGAAGTATTTTTCGAAGAACAGTTCTTTGAATCTATCCCATGGCATCGTAGCGGGATCGTTAAGGATTTTGATGGTATCCCACCAAAATCGCGCACTTCCTCGTAACATCGAAACGGCACAGAGAACTTGTTCGTTCCCTGGCACCCGACCGTATACGAACATATCTTCAATTGTTCGGATCCAGTCTTCTGCCATCGAAGGATCGGTAGCTTGCTCGAAAGTCGGGGGATTCAGTTTACGAAACCTTTCCCCGATGATTTCCACACGGTCAGGATGTGGAGAGGATCGGTGCTCAGATGAGCTCCGGAAATTGATTAGATCGTGGATTTGAGCAGCCTGTTGCTGGATCAGCTCAGTCAAACAGCGGATGGTATCGTTCTCGCGTGTGTTGTTCTCACGAGTCGGGGATTCAGATCCATCCCGACGACTGGGCTCTCCATCATTCCCATTTCCCGATCGTGTCCTCATTTTCTAAGAGTCTACAAGTTCACATAACATAGAAAAGCACACACAGAAAAAAAACACATAAGCATTTACATGTATTCACGTAATAGTATAAAACTTACAGACGTAGGCTGATCCTCCCGGCTTTTGAGCGGCAGTACATGGACGGTCTACAGAACCTAAAGCCTAGCGCTCTGATACCACCTGTAACGACCCGACTTCCTAGATACGTATTTTGGCGGATTTTCGCAGCGTAAGCAGCGGAAAACCCATTTAATTAAAACTTTTAAAATATAATATACAAATACATTCGATGTCTAAAACCATAAGTCCAAACACAAACACATTTTGATTCATTTGGCCGAAGCCCAATAAGTCCAATCCCAAATTTAAAAACACGAAACATAAACTCGTTCCACAGGTCGCGTCCCATGTACTGCGCCGCCCTCAAAAGTCCGTGGAGTCACCGCCATCAGCCATCTTACCTACACACGTAAACCCTGAGCTTTTGCCCAGTAGATGAAAATATGCATGAATGCAAATGCTCTCGCATCCTAATCTCGACTTATCTCACAAATATACACGCTCGACTCTTTTCTCATATCTCATATCTCCTATCTCATATCATCACATCACATTCAGGGCCCGAGGCTTAGGTACTAAAGGCAACACGCGCGCAGGGGTCCGTAGCTCGGGAGGCCCCACTCCCCACAAGGGTCAGTAGCTCGGGAGGCCCACTCCCCACATCTCAATCATATAGTGCGCCTTAGTCCTAACCTCAACTCATACCATTCGACAACCATCAATCGGTCATAAACTACCCCACTGAACATCACTATACAATATTACCGTGACTCCCCACAGTTCTCTCTTTTCGTACATGTGTATGCAAATGTCGTGCAAATAGTATGCAACATATAAAATGCATCATATTAAACAACAACATATCGCCCCAATCTAAAAAAAACTATCATACACCAAATAATTCGAGACCAAAATCCGCGGTTCGATTTAATCGACCCGAAACTTTAACCACAGAAACTCTCCCGAAATTCACTAATAGTTCCCAAAATTTAATCCTTTTTACTTTAAGACCCTAATTTCACAATTGGTCCCTAATTTAATATATTTTAAAATTCTAACGTCCAATTTTTAAAATATCACTTAAATTTCTAATTTACAAATATCTTTATGAATTTTGCACTTAAAATCCCAAAATCTCATAATTTACTTTTTAGGACCAAAAATTTTACTAAGTTTCAGATCTGCCCCGAAAGCTTTAAAAATTTCAGATTAGCCCCGAAAGCTATATATTTCTTTAAAAATCTCCCCGTTCGGAGTTTTACATTCTCAGCCCCTAGATTCTTAAACTTTTCAATCTAGTCCCCTAATTTTTGAAAATTAGACAAAGGGCCCCAATCATTTATGCCGAATTTCAAATCTGCCCCAAAGCTTTATATTTCTTTAAAAATCTCCCTTGTTCGGATTTTACATTCTCAGCCCCCAGATTTTTGAAACTTTTCAATCTAGTCTCCAAATTAAAAAAAAACAAAAACTATTTTATACGGCTGTTTTGCGACAGTTTAGTATCTCTCAATGATCACAGGGTAAACGACGTCCGATGGACCTGAAATTTTAAACATAGATAAATAACTTGCAAATCTTGATTCTGTCCAAAGGGATTTTTAATCCGAATTCTAGATCGTGAGATATAAATTTTTGAACCTCTTGGCCGAAATGGATAAAGAAAACCCTAGAAAACACTAATCCTCCCCAAGTTTTGTTCTATCCTCTTAATCACAAGTCCTCTAACTCTATTCTTATGTTTCATAGACCTAAACTTCATAAAGATTAAGGTATTAAGCTGGCCGAATTTTAGCATGTAAGCATCATCGCGAAAATCATACAAGAAATTCACGTTTAGCACGTAAACACGTATAAGTTCGAAAGAGATCATGCAATCACGAAAAATTCACGGATTCAAAACTTGTTTACATGTGTAGGTGATCTTCACCTACCTTAATCCGTAGAGAGCTACGTAACAGGTTGTGTAGTATGATCCCGACCCGAGAGCTTCGATCCCGAGCTTCCGGAGAATTTTCTCCTCCTCCTCCTTCTCTTTTCTTTCTTCCTTCTTCTTCTTTTTTTTTTTTTTCTTCTTCTTTCTCCCTTTCTTCCTCTATCTCTCGGCCTCTCTCCCTTCTTTCTTTCCTTTCACCTTATTTATTTATTTTGCCCTCCATGTGTATTAGTTGTTGAATGGTACTTGTTTATTTCAAAGATACCCTACCCTCACATGCATGGAGGAGGAATATTGAGGATGCCATGTGGGTTCCTTGTCATCATGAAGGAAACTTCCCACCCACCTTCAATTATTTTCGTCCTCCCTTTCAATTTTTTTTTTTTTATTTTTTTATTTTTATATTTGAGCTTTAGTTTCTCATTTTTCGGCCCCTTTTAAATTCCTCGGGTCCAATCGTAAATTCTTGGCTCGACACGGAAAGAAATCGGTGTATGTTCGAAATCGACTTCACACATTCCGAATATTATTGAAATAATCCCGTATTAAATTTTTACGGGTATTACAGTACCTACCAGCGCCACGGGCCCGAGGACTATAGGACAACACCTGCGACGAAGAACCAAGCCTCTCGGAACGTAATCATAAGGTCCTCGGGCGCTCCATCCGAGGGACGCGTACCCTCGAAAACACTCCAGGAAGCTACCCGAGAGGAAAAGAAGGACTCGGGTATATTTCCCGAGTCCGGGGGAAGACCCTGCCCTCGAGAGTAGCGGTCATCCGACTCGAAAACTGCCACGATTCGCCCACGATGATGCAAGTAAGACGTGCAGAATAACCGCCTGACACTCGATAGGTTTAGGAAACGTGCCATCATGGGCGATAAGGAAGTTCGACCCCTAGAATCGCGGAACGTGGGTCTCAACCGTGGGAAAACCGCCCAAGGGCAGAAGCCTATAAATACTACCAACGCATTCAAGAACAGGGAGGTCTCTTCTCGCGTATCCTACCGTTACTCTGTCCAATTAATTACTCATAAACACACACTACACATCACTTTTTATGCCGCTTTACACCTGGAACATGGAAGTTACCCTCTTGACCTAGGCAAGAGGGCAAACGACCCCCAACCCTTATCCTGTTTTCAAGCGATTAGGTAACTTGCGCGGTGGAATCTAGGCGGGAAGAGGTCTGTTAGTCGTCCGACGCGGCAGATCCATTTTTTGGCGGTATCAGAAACAAATTAGCTTCAATTAAAATAAGTGAATTTGGAGTTATATATGTTTTGAGAGTTGCTTGTTGTGAATATTTTGAGGAGACTTGTGTGGATTATATATATAGAATGATTGTTCTATTCTATTATACTGGTACATATGTTTGACATAATTTAGTATAATATTATTAGTAGGAAAAACGTGGAGCGAGATTTCGAGTCAAAGTTTAAATAAATGTATATTTATTAGGTGTAAAGATCCGTTAGGTGTATTTATTAGAGTTTAATAATTCAATTCCATCCTTCAATATGTTTCAATTTACGGTCAACTTTGGTCTACTCATTCAACATTGGATGTCTCGGAAGCTCGCAAAACGGGCTTTTTAAAGCCCCATTAATGTTGGTCCGACGACAAAGAAGAAAATATCTCATCAATCTTAGAGATGTTATATATTTTTTAACTTCGAAGACATAATGGTGTTTTATAAGCTGGGCTGAAGAATAGATGGATGGAAAATGCAAGTTACATGCGACCCCTGAGCATGTCTAACACAATAAAACCTTCAGTCAAATGAAAGGAATTCTTACAAAAGAGCACATTGATCATCCACAAATATCATTAGCAACTGCACTATTACATGCAGTTCTTTACAGTAAAGAGAAAGTCCCAGAATTTAAAAAGGAAAAAGAAAATACAAACTGGCAATAATTTAGAAAGCAAAAGACAACAAGTTCAAAGCCAGCTTGGGTGTTGCACTAGACCATCAATCAATCAAAGTAAAAATTCAAACACTCAATTATTTTCACAGCATGTTATGGCTGCTGTATTATAGTACATATTAGCCTCGAAGAAACTTTACACGACTCTAACCCATGTTCCTCCGCACATTGGACATCCATGCGCCCATCGGCTGATCCACCAAGTCTCTTTCTCGTTCTGATTAGTAGGGTTCGTGGGCCCCGGCGAGGCGAAAGCTGATGTCTGCCTCAAGCATCTTATGCACTGAAAAAAAAAAAGGAAAAAGAAACGAAAAAAAAAAGGAAGATTCAGAAGAAAATACGATGCAGTTATAGTCAATTGTCTGCACCTTAAAAGGCAAGTGTGTAGGTCTCGGTTTTCAGACGAATTTCTGATGTGGGATTCAAGTCCATCACCTTCCTTATATAGCTAATTTCAGCCCGAGTTCATAATTTGGACTAGGCGTTAGCCGTTATCTATCTGCTATTGAATTCGAGCAAGATACTAGTCCGCAGTTATCTTATCTACTAGAAACGTAGACTTCAATTTCTTAAGTCAATCTTGAATTTTATTGAGAGGATTGTGATAAACTATTACCCAAGCATACCCTGAAGATACGATAGGAATTACATGACACAGCTACGTATGTACCTTGTACCATACTCCATCGAGCCCCATTTTCCAAACAGCTGTTACAACATCCCTTCGTGAGCCCATTATCCCATAATAAGCTCCGAGGCCAACCAAAGTGGTCAGCCCAAAAGCTGCATCTCTTTCTGACATTCTACGTTTCTTAGGCCACAGCGTCCGAGCACTGTCACCGTTATGATCTCTCCTCTCAGACGAATCAGAGTCTAACAAATCCATTGAGCTGATGCCCATAGTTCCATCTTCTGACAGAGTAGCGTCGTCGGGGTCAGCCCATGGCCCACCGTACATATTCCTCTTGTGCCATTCTTCGGCTGGAGGATGAAGTTCCAACTCCCTAAGGAGCAAACCAGCAGCATCTGCTCCCCTAGGACGAGGCATATTCTGACAATGTTTGTGGTTTGGTAAGATATTTGTGGACTTAAATGTCGACGATGCGTTAATGTTTGCCACGACAAGTTATACATAAAAGAACGGGCACCGATTTCGTATGGCAGATACCTGCATATGAGGTCCAAGAGATGCTTCAACGACTTCTGGCAAGACTGTGTAGTTTCCATCAATGTAATGCAGGCGAACTTGAATGATGTTGCCCCCAACCTGGGAAACAGGGAGTGGATGTGCTAAACCCGACGTCCTCCGACAAAGATCCATCAGTATGAGGAAAAGGACTTTAACCTGAAAAACAAGGTTTCCATCATAAGAATACAAGGATGACAGAAAACGAAAGGCCTGGCCGACACTTAGCTCTTTTTACATCATGTCAAAAGAAACAGTGGAAAGGTCAAATTTTTAGAAGTTTTTGCCATTCCAAGTTTCACGTCAGAAAACCTTTTTGTGCCTCTATGTTATTAAACATCTTTCGGGATGAACTGATAGTTGCCATCTAACCTCATCAAATGTATATCCTTGTCCAGCATTTCCCAATCCCAGCCTCGATCGATTAGATGGACCATCTTCGGTAGCTTTTGGTCCATTTCCAGCCTGCACACTTCTAGCAGCTTGAGCATCTTCGGATCGGGTCAAACCTGATGTTGACTTAACGGTTACGGAGCTTGTATCGTCAGATTTTCCCATCACTGCACGCTGAGGCCTTTGAATTGATGAATCAGCACTCGTTTGAGAAGCTCCAACGAAACGAGGATGTTGTGTTCTCCGAAAGAAGAAACAGAAAAGAAGGAGCTGGCAAAGTCTGTGAAGGAAATTGCAGTCTCCGATAAGCCTAACGGCTGGAGTCCCCGGGAAAGTTCCCGTGTTGATGCTTATCGGCATAAAAGACGAAGGGCCGCTAATGGGGTTTGGTGCTGAGTTAGGAACACCGTCAGCTGTACTGCTGATCTTGGCAATTGCTCCTTGAACCCAGGCTTGCATCTGAGTACTACCCATGGAACCTGCCGTACCTCCTTGGGCCCCTGTAGATGATGCATATGACGTTTACAGATACAAAGGATAGCGGTGGGAAAAGATAATTAAGGCTGTGTGTATGCGTGTGTGAGAGAGAGAGAGAGTGAGTGAGTGAGTGAGTGAGTGTGAGAGAGAGAGAGAGAGAGAGAGAGAGGAGAGGGAGGGGAGAGAGAGAGAGAGAGAGAGAGAGACCAAAATTCTGTGAAATAATCTGACTAATTCTCGATTTTGGAAAATGTGCTCACCAGGGGTAGCAGAGGGAGCATTAGCAGTCTGAGGGGGGCTACCAACCAAATTACGATTTCCACCAGTTCCTGCCGAAGCTGCACGGCTTGCAAGAGTGCGGCAAAAACTTGCATAACGTCGTAGGCGTGTTATGAAGTGAGATGCTAGATCAAGAACAGCATCGACATAAGCCTGCGTGACAGAACAAAGTTAGGAACTGTAAAAATAATCGTTGAGTCACAAAATAATGCAACCAACAATATTATGTTGAGAAGCACAAAATACGAGAACCTGAATGTTAAGGACAAGTGCGGGTTCAACAGCCATTGCTTCAGGGTCAATCCCGGACAATGTCTCAGCAGATGCTTGCCATGGTTCTTGAACCAAAGCTGAAGGATTTATCAGGGCAGATTCGATGCCTTTCCCAAGCATGTCCAGCAACAACCTTGCTTGCATGTCAAGGACCATAGCCCGGACCTCTTGAGCAGAAGTACCTTCAAGTAGCCTACATTTGATTCTGTCCAAGCTCTGTTGTTTACAAATGCACACAAAAATTAATCAATTCCAAGAGGGCATGCTAGAATATGATGCTTAAAACTTAAGAATGTCGATTAAAATAAGTGAATCAGCCAACTTACGGGTCCATACTGTTGCCTATGCTGAGTTGAGGGAAGCGAATGGAAATCAGCATCCAATATGGCAATGACACTGTTTAATGAAACTGAAACAAAATTACACAGCCAAGGACAACTGTTAAAGCTTATTTAAACTGCCTTAGCAGATCTTTGTTGCTTGTGGATCATCTTAATGTTAAAACAGAAATACCATCCATTCTCATCAGAGCCACTCAAAGAAAGAATGACGAGAGCATGTGAATCGTGTTTTCTAATTTCTGGAAATAAAACGTACTCTAGACCCTATGTGTAACTATTTCACATGAAAAGAAAGTCATTCTTACTAATGCCATCCTCCGACGCACTCTGCGTGCAGCCAACAGCATCCCACCAATCCACTCCAACCAAAAGGCTCCACCAAAATCTGTAAAAAAGGACCAACCAGCGGACAGACACATTACATAAATAAGGATAAAGACTACATCCAAGTATATATTGAAAGTTCAGCATTAACTTGTATCTTTCGTATTGAAGGAAGAAGATATTAAATCCATTTCCAGAGTACCTCTCAGCAATAGCTCGCTCCCAAGTGGCAGAATTCAGTTTTACTTGACTAATCGGAACTGGCGGAGGAAGAACACGAATAATTCTCAACATAGTACAATCCTTACTGATATCCTGCCAAACAGAAGCCGAACAACAACCAGTCGAAGAGAAGGCAGGAGCAGCTATTGCAGAGCCAACATTAATCTGATAACTATCATTGGGCAGTGAAGTCTGGGCCAGAGAAAACATGAACACCACCTCTCAGGAACGCCACAGCAATCTCACCACCGTGGGGCGAATAAACAATCCGAGCAAGAGTTCTGACATCACTAGGGAGGTCAAAAGGATCGAAGATGATCCTAGCTACCTCAGGCCCAGTTTCAGGATAGTTATTCGCATTAGAAGAGGGTGCGGCCGGTGTCACTCCAGGAGATTTAGAACCGCTGAATGCAGGGATGCATTTGATCACTTTGCTCACCCAAACAGTTTGCTTAGGTGTCAGCCCACCGAAGTTGGAACTTGGGTTGCCAAATACCTGATGTATCACAACATTCTCAACAGTTGATTCCCACCGTTGAACTCTCCATCCTGTGACTGAAGGACCCTCATCTGGATCATATGGGGACATATACTGGCCTGCATTACCAGAGTAATTAGAAATAGAATCAATTGAAAGAGAAATCACATTTGTTGTTATCCTTAAACAGACAGACATTTGAAAAGTAAATGGAAGCCATTCCAAGCTTGTACTTGGCAAAGAGAATACGATGGCCCTTGTGTGAAATGAAATGTTAAAATCTAAGAAGACAAATTGAAGCTACGCATTAAAACCAAATTATAATAAATACCTTCAACAATGACAACAGATATCACAGAGCCACCACGTGTTGGATCAAAGGCAACTGCTGTAACCCCCAGAACCCCAAGTTGTGGTAGCTGCCGAATCAGCTGCAGCCTCAGGGCTCACATAGGCAGAAAAATTAGAGAACGGGGAACAATGAAGTACTACCAGATCACAGCATTGCTCTTCAGTCTGCTTCTTGCCTTGTTTCGCTTCTGACAACAAATATTCCTGCCAATTAAATAGATACGCAGCTAATGGAGCAAAACCATCCCATGATGGTGGGTTGTGAGATGGTAGATCGTCCACACCGATAGTTGCCTTGGGAGTTGCTTGAAAACCATTCCCAGGACCAGCTTTGACTTCCCAGACAACAACAGTAGAAGGGTTAACAATCGGAATACCAGCCACATGCAAGGCTCCAGAATCCGTCACAATAGCATCCGCAGCCATTATTCCACTAGGACCAGCTCCTAACACCCCTTTACTAGTGCAAAACCACTTTGAAGCTTCACCACTCTTAGTAGGCGGCCACTGGGACCAGTGGAGTTGGATAGAACCCGACGAGAATACAGAACAAACACAAAGGAAATTTGGCCAACCAGCTGTCATTACATAAACCAAAACAAACAGGAAATATGCAATAAGTCACCACACCACAACTACAACTTAATCGATAAATGGCCTCATAATGTCACTGAAGTACCCAGTCGTCCAAAACGAAATCCTCAATTGCATCGTTACAAGATGATACACTGGTGGAGATAATTTTGTATGCTTTTCATTTGGTATCTTTCTCAACATGGTGAAGAAATGTTTCATTACAGAAAGCCACAGCTAACATATAGCATCCTTTCACCATCACTAGAGATACAAGACATTACTTAAAAATGTTAATTTCGAAAGTTACAGACCTATTAAACATGTAATCTACTCTTGTGTTTCTTAAGTTAATGTCAGTTAGCCGTTTATAGTAACTGCCATGTGAATGTAGTCTAGTCTGACAATGGACAAGCATGCAGCCATTCCACTCGCATACTTAAAAAGGATGCTCGTCACATTAAATAGTAACCAGCCTATCCTCCAATTAAAGTTGGCCCAATATGCGGAATTAGGTTCTGATTGAAATTCAATATCGAAGTGAAGTGTTTCGGGAAACAATATCGAGGAATGTGGGGCATTGAAAAAAGGAATACCTGGAGGATGTGCTTGTTGTGACAAAAATTTCTCCTCAAACATTGACTTTGCAGAGCCACTAGATCTGGCTGATAGCCACCTATACTAAATTCACAGAAAAGAGTAAACAGTAGATAATAAACATAAACCTGAAATAAAGAATTTTGTACTAACTAAATACTCAATAAACTGCATACAGGAGAAACTCCTGACAGCCACTTTGTAATAACTGCAATATCTTGCCGCCATTCATACTCCAGCTGCCAGCAACTAGCATCTTTCACAAGATTGGCAGGTCCCTGAATTACCACAATAAAACAGGATTCTGAGTCTCATCTATCTCTATATGTAAAATTTATAGAAAATGTTATCTGGGAGGATGATAATAAGATAATATCTAAAGAGAAAACCATAAAAGACCTACTCGTGTGACAAAAAGCTCACTATTTTTGGAAAACTCAACAGAACTAAACATACATTGGAAGGCTGTGACCAAATGGTAGTCCTCCCATGGAAATTAGAGACAAGTAAGGCACGGGAGCAGGAAGTAGGGGACCACTCGATGAACTGAACAGAGTCACGAGGAGAGTCTGTAACATTAAATTTGAAAAGAAGAGAAGTCACAAGCTTAGACGTTAACTGAAAAAAAAAGGAACCAATCGACATTAGTGGTTGAACACTTGTTGGCAGTATTAACTTTTAATAGTTAGACTGAATGTTTTCAACAAGTAAAGCCAAAAGAAAGTCCAGTATCAATCATAAAACAATATAATACCGTTGAAATTCATTTGGATCCTCTGGATTTAACAACTGGTGGTTACCTGCTATTACATTAAAAACAGTACACTCTGTCGGCCGCTCTGGAATGACAATATGTATTGGGATCCAAAATGGAGGATTGGTAGTTGAACTACAAAGGATGAAAAATATCCATCAGTTTCCTCAACAATATACATCAAGGAGACACAGTCTCCATGCATGCAAAATGGGGCATACATTAAATCTCAAATTGCAACAGTTACGGGATAAATTCCACAAAATCCTATAAAAAGGACAACAAAAATATGTTTACAGCAGTTACGGAATAAATTCCAATAAGGGCACTGCTACCCCCAGTCTATATAGAATTCAAATTCTGACATGTTTACAGTCAAGGTTATGACACAACAAAAGAGAAAGGCTGTAGGGCGTTGAACTAACCTTGGAATTCTTGCACAAGTTTCGGATGCACAAGCTATCGCATTTAACTTCCCACACCAGGCAACAGCACTGCAGATTACCAAATAAAAGTTAATAGCATTAAGTGTAGGTCAACCTACATCTTCACATTATCAAGTACACCAGACAACAATCTTATGCCAGAAATCCCAAAATACCAAACATGCCAAATATACCATATAAAAAGTCGGCAATTATTTCCGTGAAGTTAAAGTATTGATATCACAACCGATACGGATTATTCAACTTTGGTTTACACTGCACAAATAAAAGAGGACATATAAGAGAATAATTGCCCAAGATTATTGCAATTCAACTAAAGTTTTTACAATCAAGCTCGACCTGATGGTTTGAAATATGTCATGAACTAAAACTACAAATATGTCATGAAATCAGGCGCAACCTGATGGTTTAAAACATATCATGAAATCAAATTACATATTCAATCTCAGCTTGTGTTTGATCGGATTAAAGCTCATTCAAGCTCAAATCAACTGATGATCGAACAAAATCCAATAAGAGAAGCTCAGTACATGAAAGCACAATCAGTCTCTAACACCAAACGAATAAAAAAAACCACTATCCCAAATATTTAGCACTCGAGAACACACCTGAAAGTCCGGCAAAGCTCAGGCACGCTCATCTTGTGAAGTAAATTTGAGTTGGGCTGCTTCAGCTTGATACAGAAAACCGTTGCGGTCTCCATTTGCTCGCCGTCCACCTCCATCAAATCCTCCGTCTCAGCAGGCTCCTTCTCAGCCATCGGAACATCCGCTTCGACTTCAGCTTCAACGCTACCGTTAGAGTTATCTTTATCTTCTTCCACAACTTCTGCAACGTCGTCTGGTTCTTCAGCAACAGGCTGAGGAGGAGAATCGGAAGGTGCTGCTATCACAGAAGTAGATGACGGGTTTTCTTCCTCCAATTCTTTGTCACCATCAGCTGACGGAGGCAGCGGCGGCGGCGTTGACGGTGGTGGAGTCTGACTGGGATTAGAGTCGGTAGTGCTTGTGCCATTCATTTAGAAAAATGCGAGCGAGCAGCGAAAAACCCTAATTTATAGTCACTAGTGTGCGATGCGTAGGATTAAAAATTGTGGGGGAAAGTGGCGATTGAAGGCGACAGGAATTGACTATAAGGAGGAAAATGGGCAAAGGAGAACAGCGATTGGTCGTCTCTGATTGGGAAGTTTTGGTGAAAGTGGGTACTTTAGGGTTTTGGATTTTGGGGACAAGTGTTTGCAGATTGACTGACGATCACGGAAATAATAATAGCATTATTGGTCCCATAAAATTTTAGCTATTCAGTTTTTTATCCTTCTACAATGGCATTAGGAACGGAACGGAATTTGGTAACGGTTTTACTAAATATAACCTTTTCAGCCCAAAAAAATGCACAATTAGCTTAACCCACCACTCAGTCCACTAACTGACTAACATGCTTGGTCGATCTGTTGCCTTGTATCGATCTTCCTAATCGTCCCCAAATAGGATTGTGGGCTAAAAATGGTGGGTTTGGCGAACTGTGCATTTTGTTGGGATGAAAAAGTTATATTTTAATAAGAGTTATAAAATTCCGTTCCATTCCGCTACAAATAGTACTGTCAAACGGGCCCGCCCCGCCACGACAGGACTGTAAAATTCTAGGCCCGCCAAGGAACGTGCCGGGCGGGTAAGCCTGCGGGCCACGGGCAGGCCCACCAATAAATAAACAAATAATTGACTATATTAAATAATAGATATATAAGTAAATTATATTGATTTGTTTTTTGAGCTACGATTTGTACTTTAATAACATAAAAAATTAATATTAAAGGAGTCGACTAAATTAGATATATTTCCTTATTTTTTACTTTTTTACAAAAATGGGCGGCTAAGCCCGCCAGGCCTGCTACCCGCCTGCAAGCAGGGTGGGCCTTCATTTCTCAGGCGCGCCAGTGGCGGGTAAGCTGTCAATATTACCCGCGGCCCGCGGGCCGGCCCGTCAAAAGCCCGCCCCGCACGGGCCGCGGGCCGTGGGCTTCGACGGAGCGGGGAGGGCCGGCTCGCAGACTGGCCCTCCAATAATGAATATATATATATATATATATTTTATATAAATTATATAATTTTTTGTATAAATTATATAGTTTTTTATATTTTTGGTAAGATTTTATAAGGGAACTTTACACATAAGTACCTATTTGGATAAAAACTTGTAATTTAGTACCATGTCAGAATTTTTTATATGTAGGTACCTAACAGAATAAATTTTTTATAGGTACCCGATTCCCGAAAGTACACAATACAATACATTTGGGTACCATATATCAACACATTTGGGTACCCTATATCAACAAAAAATGGTACGACGTATGCTATATTTAGGTACGCCCTATGTAACACACAAGTATGCTGTAGGTACAACGTATGCTCTATTTAGGTACCCTATATCAACGTATTATGGTACGCTATATACACACAGAAAGGTACGCCATGACTAAAGAAACTGGTAAAAATTAAATTGGGTACCATCTGTAAAATTTTCTGACATGGGTACCTATGTTTAAAAATTTTATCCAATTGGGTATTTTTCTATAGATTCACCATTTTACAATTAATAAAATTAAAAGATAAATTAATTAATATTTTATGAAGTTGAAATATATTAATATATTTGTTTATTTATTTTTTCATTTACAGGTTTTTTGTTTTTTAAGTTATGCGGGCTAAACCCGCCGGGCCCGCAGCCGCAAGTGGGCGGGCGCGGGCCTAGCTTTCTTAAGCCCGCCGGTTGGCGAGCTACGTGCCGCCCCGCCCAGTCGGCCCGTTTTGACAGGTCTAGCGGCGGGCTCTCACACCGCCGGCCCGTTACACATCTAGCTACAAAATTACAATTGTAGAAAGATCATAATTGAACACCTAAAATATTCTGGGACTAATAATGCTATTATTATTTCTCGACAGTCTTCATCTTCAGAGTTCAGACTTTCCCAAATCCAGAAAACCCTAAATTATCCGCTTTCACCGCCAAAACTTCCCAATCGACCAATCCCTGTTTCTTCGTTGCAGGTGAACGTCCACGAAAGGCTGGTCCTCAATGGCAGATTTAGAGAAGCTCCTCCTCGAGGCTGCTGGACGAACATCAAATCCCGGGAGAAACCGACACTCATCTCCACCATCTCGAAGAAGACGAAAAGGTTCTTATTCTGACGACGGAAGCGACTCAAAGGATGATTATTCAGACGAAGATCGTGGCTATACAAATAGAAAGTCGTCGAGCTCTCAAGTCCCCCTAAAAAAGAGGCTTGACCCTTCAGATAGGGACAACGATCGGAGCAGCCACGAAAGTGACGAAGATGAAGACGGCCGTAATCATCACAGCGATAACGACTCAGTTGGAAGTGATCTGTACAAAGACGAAGATGACCGCGAGAAACTCTCAAAGCTGACCGAGCTCGAAAGGGAGATGATACTCGAAGACCGTGCGACCAAGAGAAGCGACCGAGATCTCACCGAAAAGCTGATGAAGAAGAGGAAAGGCGTTGACAGAAAAGGTAGCCCGCCCAAACGACAGACTCGAAGCATGCGTTCTAACCCAGAAAGGGCTGTGGCTTTGAGGAAATTGTCCAAAGTAAAAAAGGGCGCAGCTACAAGTGGGTCTGGACATCGATCCTCGCCTGTAAAGAAGACTTTGTTGGGTAGCCCTACCAGAAGCGAAGGTGGCGCTCAAAGCGGAGGCGAGTCGACGGGGATGGCAGGCAGCGACGACGACAAGGTTTCGTCCAAGACTAAGATTCCCGCATACGAAGACATTAGGGAAATCACTATCAGAAGGTCGAAGCTCGCCAAATGGTTCATGGAACCCTTCTTCGACGAGCTTATCGTGGGCTGCTTCGTCAGGGTCGGGATAGGGAGGTCTAGAGCGGGTCCCATATACAGGCTATGCGTGGTCAGAAACGTGGACTTTTCAGACCCCGACCGCCAATACAAGTTCGACAACAAGACCACGCACAAGTACTTGAACGTCGTGTGGGGAAACGAAACCTCCGCCGCTCGTTGGCAGATGACTATGATCTCAGATTCTCCTCCTCGAAAGGAAGAGTTCGATCAGTGGGTCAGAGAAGTCGAGCGCAACAACGGCCACTTTCCCACCAAGCAAGAAGTTCTCGAAAAGAAAGAAGCCATAGAGAAGACGAACTCTTACGTATACAACGCAGCGACCGTCAAGCAGATGCTCCAAGAGAAGAAATCCGCCACCTTTCGTCCCGTAAACGTGGCGCTGGAGAAAGACCGCCTTCGTCGAGCCATGGAGGTCGCAAAGGAAAACGACGACGAGGCTGAGATAGTGAGAATCAAGGCCAAGCTCCAAGAACTAGATGCAACCCGCCAGGCCCAAGAAGTGAACACCAAGGCTATAAAGCTCGCCGAAATGAACAGAAAAAACAGGGCCGAGAATTTCAAGAATGCGTCAGAGCTGAAACCCGTCAACACGGGCCTGAAGGCGGGTCAGGCGGGTTACGACCCGTTTTCCCGTAGGTGGACCCGTTCGAGGAACTACTACGCCTCGAACTCAAACGAAGGAGGAGAGGCGGCGAACGTTGCCTCGGTGGATAATAGTAATAATAATCCTCTGCCTAAGGTCGGCTTGGCCGCTACTGAAGCTGCTTTAGAAGCTGCGGCCGGCGCTGGGAAGTTGGTGGATACGAATGCGCCCGTGGATAAAGGTACCGTTTCGAACGTATTGCATGATTTTGATTTGCCTATTTCTTTGGCCGTGCTTCACAAGTACGGCGGGCCCCACGGGGCGCAAGCTGGGTTCATGGCGAGGAAGCAGAGGATCGAGTCGACTATTGGGGTTAGGGTCGCGGAGAACGATGGGGGGAGGCACGCGTTGACTTTGACCGTTAGTGATTATAAGAGGCGAAGGGGGCTTCTGTGAGTGGGTGAGCTTGGTTCGTGTTCTTTTTGCTGTGTGTTGGCGTTGTTATTGCAATCTTTTTTATCCCTTCTTTTGTGTGTTGTTGCAACTTCGTGGACCTCAATTGTTAGGAGCATTTTATTTGTGGCGTGTGCTGCGTAGAATGATATCTTCATGTGAATGAGTTTTTGCACATGAATCAAGTTATCTATGTTATGTTGGATGAGTGCATCATCATAACTTGTCTTCTTTCTTGTTTATATTCCCAAAAAATGGATGTTTTAGTGCTAATTAACCCAACGTGATTATTAAACGACACGATCGTGAGAAATAAAAACGTCGAAACGATTGTGTTCATGAATGAATACGAAAGCCACGACAGCCTACATTTTGTTGATTAAACAAGCGAAAGATATGTTAATAATAGACAAAAAAAAAATATACTGTTTTGTCAATTATTTGATGTAAAATTAAAGTATTATATGGGAATTTTATATGGGAATTTTACATAAAAATACTCATTAATAAAAAAAATTAGCAAGTCAGTACCCTATCAGTATTTTTTTACATTCAGGTACCTGTCATAATATTTTTTTTGCGCATTGGTACCTGCCGCCACAAGGTACATCATATCATACATTTAGGTACCATAGATAAATGCATTATGGTACGTAATACAGCTGTAAATGGTACCATCATATAGTCAGACCGTATGGAACGTATATGGATACCGTATAAATGCGTGACGTGGTACGCAATACACATATATACGTAAAGACCGAGAAAATGGTATGCGCAGTCGAACGGGTACTTATATAAAAAAAATTTCTGACATGGGTATTGACTTTTTCAAATTTTTTATACAATTGAGTATTTTTTTTATAGATTCACCGAATTTTAATGATTAAAGAAAAGATAATAATGAAAACCCAATGTCCAGGCTCGCAAAACAACTTGCATATGGCCCATATAAAGCCCATACACTCATTACTGACTCGTTCCCAAAAATATCTTCTCTCGCAACTGCTAGGGCAGTCGTCGTTACTCGTTTCTAAAATCAGATTGAAATTGGACCCTGAGAGGGAGCGATTCGTCGATTCGAGACATAGAAGATGCCAATGGAGTCAGCAAAGGACGGCGTTGAGACTCTTTCTCGACCAAATGGCGATTTGAAATCTCAAAACCCTAGCAGTGCGAATTCGAAGAAATCGCG
This sequence comes from Craterostigma plantagineum, assembly GCA_027422505.1. Classification (NCBI taxonomy): domain Eukaryota; kingdom Viridiplantae; phylum Streptophyta; class Magnoliopsida; order Lamiales; family Linderniaceae; genus Craterostigma; species Craterostigma plantagineum. The sequence continues at coordinate 1,791,568 of JAPQWV010000011.1, read as the reverse complement.
GGAAGCCGAGCGTCGGCGGAGAAGAAGGAAGCAGAAGAAGAGCAAGCAGAACACTCAGCCCGATGGCGAGTTTGCTTCGGAGGACGGAAACGGCTCAGCTGCTAGTTCGAAAGAGAACTACGACCCTCAGAAGGTGGTTTTCAAGTTTCATCTGTACTGGAACTTGTCTGAAAATTTTGTATATGCTGAATCTAGTATTTGGAGCTCAGCCCCTGCTAAAATCAATCACTGAGGTTCACTTTGTCATTGGTGTGTTCATTCGTGTGTTCATTCGTTTGTAATTGGTTATCATAACATTAGGTAAAACAGAGGAAGCTTCGTAGGACATTTCCTTAATCATGTTGGTTTTCTTCTGAAGTTATTTGTGTTTGTGTTACCGGCATCATATTCTGGAAAACATCATGGAGACTGATAGTTTTCTGCGTTATTTACTTCACATGAAAACTGTGTGAATACTAAAGGTGCATGTGTGATTGTGTTAGGCTCGGGCTTACGTGCACATTGTATACTTGGAAATACTTCCTTTTATGACATTTTGCCATCTTGTCCTAATTTTTTTGTTCATAGTATTTATCATTCCTTTTCTAAGCTGTTATATTTCGTATATGATATATTGCTAGGTATTAAGTTTGGAACCATCACAGGATGATATATTTGTATTCTGAGTTGATAAGATGGGTTAATGGGCAACTGTGTTCACGTAAGGTGAGATTTTCCAGAAAGTTATGTTTTCCCTCGATATTTCAGGATTTGGAACAGGTAGAAGTCGAGTATGTTCCTGAAAAGGCAGAATTTGATGGTGTGGATGACGAATTTCGGAAGATCTTTGAGAAATTCAATTTCAGTGAAACTGCTGCTTCTGAGGTGAGACTTTGGAGCACCGTTCGCGTTTATTTGTAACAAGTTTTTTCTTCGCCTTTTTTGCTTTTTTCTTTATTTGCTTTATCGCTCACATGTACTATATTTACTTTGTCAACAGGAGAATGACAAAAAGGATGAAAATGAACCTGATGAATCCGCTAAGAAGAAGGGTGATTCTGATTCAGAGGAGGAGGAACAAGATACGCAACAGAAAGAGAAAGGAATTTCTAACAAGAAGAAGAAGGTTTCTGTCTATCTAATTCAGGCATCTTCAATGCTGCTGCACCTTAATCTTTTCCATTCCTTTTCCTAATTCGTTGCTGTCTTACAGCTTCAACGGCGAATGAAGATTGCTGAGCTCAAGCAGATCTGTTCAAGACCTGATGTTGTTGAGGTAGAAATTCATTATGCAATTTTTATCCAAAGTAGTCATGGCTAGATCTACTTCTATAGTATCCATTATGAAAATTTCAATGGCTTTTTCATCAACGTAAATGGTATCATTGTTGCACGTGCTATTGTTTGGCTCGCATCATGACTTCTCACTGTTTGTAACTTTTTACCGTCATTTTGTTTAGGTATGGGATGCTACAGCATCCGATCCTAAGCTCTTGGTATACCTGAAGTCTTATCGAAACACTGTTGCAGTACCGCGTCACTGGTCGCAGAAACGGAAGTTTTTACAGGTGAATCAATGTGACTTCCGTTAAATACGTGGTTGCATTAGCTATTAGTAAAAAATTTCTGTGTTTCGCTGTAAAAGTTCTCAAGGATTTTCTGGGTAAAATAAATGGGTCTAGGGGGGAATGTGATGAAAGATCATGAGGTTGTCTTATATGTATGTATGGTTCTTGCAGGGGAGCTGCAGTGGAACATTGGAGCCTTGACATGTAGGTGTTTGCAAGGGATTCTTCAATGAATTTTATTTGTTGTGCTTGTTATAGTTGGGCCTGGGGTTGGGTTTTTGTCCTCGCAATTTATGTTAAAATAACTGTATAATGTGAACTCGTGATCTCTTTCATCACATGTTCCATTACCCTTTTGTTGTTGATTGGGACATTTTTAAAAAATGTTACCTATTTCGTATAAAGTAATAGCAGAGATATGAATGCTGTCAAATAATATTTAGCAGGAGGCTGATTGAGCATGATTCACCTTGTAAAAATTGAAAAGTATTTTTATAGTTGATATTCCAAGAGATGAATGGAGCCTAGTACAGCTGAACTAAATTATGAATGGCCTTAACTTGTGTCCTTACATGTATCTGCATCCTTAGATTTTTTGTATGCTGGCATGACATCTATTTCACTGTCTATTTTATTTATTTTTCAGGGAAAACGAGGCATTGAGAAACAGCCTTTTCAACTTCCTGATTTTATTGCTGCTACAGGAATAGAGAAAATCAGACAAGTAAGACTTAATTTCTTTATTGCTGTTATTTTAGCATTTATTTCTGGTTCGTGTAGAGTATTTGTAACATTAAGTGTATATCCATTTAGGGGTGTGATGGTTGTTTGATGGACTTAATCTCTGCTCCTTTTTCTTGAGTGAGATCTGAGAATGCCATTTTGCTGTCTATAATAGGCATACATTGAAAAGGAAGACAGTAAAAAGTTAAAGCAAAAGCAGCGGGACAGAATGCAGCCTAAGATGGGAAAAATGGACATAGATTATCAGGTATTGTATTAACCGAAGTTCATTATTTGGATTTACCATTCAATTCTTTCCTGCACAACTCAGTTGCAAGATTATGTCTTGTGGCATTCCATTCTCAATGTCTCGAGATTTGCATATTGTTTACAGGTTCTTCATGATGCCTTTTTCAAGCACCAGACCAAGCCCAAATTGACAAGCCATGGTGATATGTATTATGAAGGAAAAGAATTTGAGGTATGCTTTTCACCTAGTTTCTGAGACCGTTACTTTCATGCGTCAATCTGACAGCTTGTTATCAGGTGAAACTGCGAGAAATGAAGCCAGGAACATTGTCTCGCGACTTAAAAGAGGCTCTTGGCATGCCAGAAGGAGCTCCTCCACCATGGCTCATCAATATGCAGGTTACATATATTTCCTTTTGCTTTATTTGATATACTGGTTCTCATGTCTATTTTTTCAATTATGGAAGTCAAGATAGTGTAACTTCCCTTGTTTTTGCGACTATTTGTTTCTTATTGCCATTAATTTATGCATTCATGTCATGATGTCATGACAGAGGTACGGTCCACCACCATCTTATCCACAATTGAAAATTCCGGGTCTCAATGCCCCTATTCCACCCGGAGCTAAGTTTGGCTATGGACTTGGTGACTGGGGAAAACCACCGGTTGACGAAGTTAGTTGGTGTTGCTCTTGTTGTATATTTCCACCATAAGTGTTTAATTCTTGTCAGCATCTCATATTTTATATCTGATCTAGTATGGGAGACCCCTTTATGGAGATGTTTTTGGCGTTGTGCAACAAGAGCAACCCGCTTATGAGGTACGCCAGATGTTATCCTTTAACTGGTTTCTTGCAACATAGTGTTTTTCATGTGTCTTATGCTGATGAAATTGATCCTCAGGAGGAACCAATTGATAAGAGTAAGCATTGGGGTGACCTGGAGGAAGAGGAGGAAGAGGAGGAGGAAGAGGAAGAAGAAGGTGACGAGGAAGAACAACTTGGCCAAGAGGAATTTGAAGAGGGAATCCAATCTGTTGACAGCATTTCCACGTATATTCGTTCCCATCCATGATTGAGATTAAATCATCACTACGTAATACCTCGTTTTTCATTTTCTGATGTTTTTTTTACCTGACACTCTTTAGCACTCCAACTGGCGTCGAAACTCCTGACGTTATTGACCTCCGAAAGCAACAGAGGAAAGAGCCTGATAGGCCTCTTTACCAAGTAAGTACTTCTATTTTTGTGTATTCTTATATCACATCCTAGTCTCTGGATTTGCATTGCTTCGCTCTCGGTGTAGGTTCTTGACGAGAAGGAAGCGAGTATGGCTCCTGGATCTTTGCTTGCTCCAGGTCATACGTATGTTATTCCTCTTTACAAGTTCTACTCCACACACAATCTTTCTAAATCCCTATATTGTATTTATCATCTGATAATCTTGCGTATAATTTGTCAACCTGCTGTTTTTGTCCAGGTATGTAATCAACACTGGTGGTGCCCAGGATAAGGCTGGTGCTAAAAGGGTAAAAGAAAAGTTACTGCGTTCACACAATGATGGGTTTTTCTTTGTGTATATGTGGGTTGACCGACTTTGTCTCGCTTGTCATAATAATAATAATAATAATAATAATAATAATAATAATAATAATAATAATAGGTTGATCTGCTCAAGGGCCAGAAGTCTGATAGAGTTGATGTCACTTTGGATCCCGATGAGTTGGAGTCCATGGAAAATGTGCTTCCTGCCAAGTGAGTAAACGCATCACTGAAATAACTGCTTGGTTTTCATTGTCACTCACTGGAAATCTCATTTACGTTCTTATGTATTTTGTGCACCACGCAGGTATGAAGAAGCCAGAGAAGAGGAGAAATTGCAGAATCAGCGTGAGGACTTCAGTGACATGGTTGCTGAGGTATTTTTACTTCCTCTCTCTCTCTCTCTCTCTCTCTCTCTCTCTCTCTCTCTCTCTCTCTATATATATATATATATATATATATATATATAACTCTATGCAATTGAATTTTTGGCCTGCAGAACGAGAAAAAGAGGAAGAGGAAGATACAGGAGAAGGACAGCAAATCGAAGAAGAAGGATTTTAAATTCTAAGTGAGTGCATTTACTTTCGACAACCTATCTTATGTTGTGACTTTTTCTGTTTTAGCTGTTGCATTGCTACCAGTACCAATATGCGAGCTTCGTGTGCTTTGGATATTGCCGCTTCCTATCTTCAGTATTCGACTTGGCAATGAATGTTATTAAACATGATTTGCTTCGTTGATGGTATTTCTTTACGTTCTTCAATTGGAAGAAACATTCAAATAAAAGAAAAATGATTAAATATATATATTTATATATATATATATATATTTATATTGCGTACAATAATGTAATTCTTGGATCGAGCGTGGGTGTTAATTACATCTATGTCAATATACTCATTATACCGTCGCCCCTCTCTCCCCCCTTCTTTTCTCCCCCCTCTCTCTAACCCAAACCCTAAAAACTCCCTCAGCCGCCACCTCTCCCCCTCCTCCCCTTCCTCCCCTCCTCCATTAATGGAGGTAGGGGAAACATGGAGGTAGGGGGAGCTCTTCTCTTTTGTTTTCTTTGTTTAAAATTAAAAAAAAAAAAAAATTCGTCCACCCCGCCGCTGCCACCACCAAGCCGCCACAGTGCCACCACCACGCCGCCACCGTGCCACCACCGCGCTGGACTCCTCTGTCTGCCTGTCGCCTCTTCCAGATGTGCCGCTGCCGACGGCCCCGCAACCCCCACACCGCTCGGCCGTTGGTCGTGCGGTGTTTCCTCCTTGGAGGTTCCTCCCCTTCCCCCGCCTCGCCGCCGTCTCTTCCGCCCATCTCCGCCGCACGACGCCGTCTCCTCCGCCCGCCGTCGCATCGCCGCCATCTGCCGTCTCCTCCGCCATGCCATAATCTCCTCCGCCATGCCATCGTCTCCTCCGCCGGGCTTCCGTCTCCTCTGCCAGCGGCCCCCAGCCCAGTCCCCCGCCCAGCCGTCGCTCGCCTCCCAGCCCGTCGCTGCCGCCCAGTCGACGCCGCCTGGCCGTTGTCCGCCACCCACCACCTACTGACGCCTCTTCCTCCTTCGTCGTTCCAGTTCCAGCCTCGAGGCTCCCCGTAGTGGGACCTCGTCTCGCCCGACCTTCGGGTCGGGTGCTTTTCTCCCTCGTGGAGCCTTCAGTCCGATGAAGATAAAACCCAGAAGTTGAAGACCTTTGAAAGTGAAGAGTGTCGTAGATTTAGCGTAATTGCTTTTTCTGTTACAGGTTCTTTAGATCTGGGTCGTAGATTATGTGGTTTGTCTTCTGTCGGTTTTTTTGTCCTTCTTGGACCTTTGTCTCCCCATGTGGGAGTGTTGTGCCCCCTTGTGGGATTTTTTCCTCTTTTTTGAGGACTTGTTCCGTTTGGCGCAAATGCGACCAAATGGCCCTTTGTGCTGTTTAGCACGTGTACCTTTAATTCAGTAATGGCAAGTTATCGTTGGGAAAAAAAAAAAAAAAAATATACTCATTATAGTCTCGGGGCGGTAACGAGAACCACCAACATATAAGAACTTCAGCACATTCTTATGAATCTCTTACCTTGCACGATTAACAGAGTGAGTGCTAAAGTTATATAGAGAAAGCTGTAAAAAATATGCTAAAACTGAAGGTCCCACCGAGATTTGAACTCGGGTTACTGGATTCAGAGTCCAATGTCCTAACCGCTAGACCATGGGACCTCGCTGTACTCATTTATCTTTTTAATAATGTTTCTTAAAATTTTAATTTCGAAAGTAGCCAAAGTTTGAAATTTCTGTATGTTGACAAGATGGCGATTATGCAGGAGCTTGCTCATAGCACATTCGCCACATTATTTTTGTATGTATTCTTGCTTTCCGGAAATCTCATATGTATTTTATATATACTTTTGAAATGTGGAAAACAGATCCGAAGATTCTCTCGACTTATTGAAGGTGAAAATGTAGTTGGAAACTAGCGAAGGCAAACAATAATTAGGACGATATATTTAACATGAACTTTTTCAAGTTTGAAATTGAATCAATATTATAAACTTTGAGCGACGAGGGTCGTATGTTTTAGTTCTTGTACGAATTTGCTGTTTGTGATAAACTACATACCCAGTTGGAGAAGATTTCTTCGCAGAGTTAATGATTTCACACTCTCCAAAACTAGGTTTTCATCAATAGTTCTTTAGTACCAACAAGTGATAATATAAAAAAAAAAAAAACCTACCAAATTAGGGTTTACTCAGCAAAACCAAACAATCCTCAAAGAAACAAAAAGCGTGCATCAACGATAAATATCACATGTAAATCTTCTTTCCATATTCGAAAATCTTTTGAACGACGACTGATGCTTCTTAGGTTCTGTCCGTGCAAGAACTGATGCTTGTAGTTGTAATAAACAACTCATCTCACTAATTATTCCAATCTCTCCAACAACCAAATCACCAAAAAGGTGAAATAAAACACCTACCAAACAAACTAGTTTACTCAGCAAAGCCGACGCAATCCTCAGAGAAACAAAAGCATAAATCGCAGCATACTCCACTTGATCCTCTCCCAGAACTTCAGATCCCAAGAACTTAGCGTCACCTCTAATGGCTTCTCCATCTTCTTTCCAAGAACCCTAAAGCACGTGGCCTCTTCAGCCCAATAGGCCAATAATTAATACATGAAGGTCCAACGCCTTAGCCACCCTAAGCCCATGGAAGCCATAGAGCTTCCTCACATCTTCGTCTATCCCAACCCCACAAAAGGTGAAGTCTATATTGTTCAGAAACCAATCGAAGGGATTTAGGGACAAAAAGGGTGCGAAGGATTTGAAAAACTAGGCAAGTTTTGCCCAGCGAGCGGAAGGGGTGGCTATGGGGTAGTCTTTGCCTGGGGATTTGTTGCCCGCCATTGAGAGTCGAGGCCTATGATGAGGCGATTGAGGTTAGTGTTTATGACGTTTTGAATCCATTGGTCTACGTGAATGGGTTTTTTTTTGCGATTGTGACTGAATTTTCTCGAAATGGAAGGGAATTTGGCGTTGTGTGGGCGGTGGAAAATAGGGATGTTGTTGTAGGTGGTGGTGAAGGTGGTGATTGTGAAAGTCATTAGAGAATTTTTAGGGTTTGTAATTGGAAAGATTTATAGAGTTTTGTGTTGTATTTATATATTGGAGAGAGGTAGCGTGAAAATCTTATGTGGTCATCAAATAATTTCGTATCTTTCTCATAGGATTCGAATATAAATATTTGAAATATTTAATTTTCCTTATCTATCCGAAATTTTCTTGATTTGGTTTGTCCTTCTCGTATGGTTTGTTGCTTCGGAAAATCCGCTTTATAAGTATGCGCTGAAAATATAGAAAATGAATACACATGGTTGGTTGGTTAAGTGTTGCTTTGGAAAATCCACTTTAAATATATCATAATCCGGGGTTTTAATAAAATAAACAAAAAAAAATTAAGTAATAACGAAATAAACACAAAATGCAAACTATTAATAAAACATTGGGCTTCGTAAGAAGTTCTTACGAGATATATAACTCGCATAAAGTAAGTACGAGTTACATTGCCAGCTGGAAAGGTTACAGTTGTAGTCACATGTGACATAACTCGTATAAAATATATACGAGTTACACCCGTAACTCGTATAAATCTTATACGAATTAGATCTGTTTTACTAAACCTAGCGGCGATACGAACAAACGAAGAAGACGAACTGAAGCCGCCAGCTGCCCTCCGCGACCTCTGCCGAACCTCAACGACCTGCCGCCGCCGACAGCCCCCTCCGCGACACGCCGGCCCGCCTCGACATGCCACCCCGCCTCGACACGCCACCCCGTCTCGACCAGCGCTAGCGCGACGAGCTGTTCTCCGCCGCCCTCCGCCGTCGACGTTTGCTGGCCGCCGCCGCCCCGGCTCGAACCGCCGTCCCGCCTCGAGCAGCCGCCCCGCGAACCGCCGTCCCGCCTCGAATAGGTCCCGCCGCAGCCCGCCTCGACGAGGTCCCGCCGCAGCCCCCTCGACCTGGCGCCGCCAGCCGCGTCCCACCGCCGCCAGCCGCATCCCGCCGCCGCCCGCCGCAGCCAGCCGCCGCATGCTGCCGCTACCCCGCAGGCCGCCAGCACCGTCCCGCTAAATCCCGCCGCCGTTAGCCGCTTTCTGCCGGCCCGCTCGCCCGACGACCCGCCGCGTTAACACGCCGCCTCGACCCCCGTGACGATCTACGCACGACCCGGTGAGCGATCCCCGTTCCTCGTTATATTTGTTTTTTATTTTACGAAGTATTTTATTTTATAGTCGATATTTCTACAATAGTAAAACTGATTGATTTATACTTCGTTTTTTTACTGTAGATGGATTTAAATTCTTATTACGGGCCTTTTGATAGTTCGGTGTTGACGATGCAGTCAAATCACCGTAGTAATGATTTATTGTTAGATGAGGGTGCGATCGATAGGACTATTAAGATTAGGTCTTTAGAGAATGTTGTGTGGGGTACGAGAGACGCACCAAATATTTTACACGGTCGCTTATTAGATAAGTTGAACGATATGGGTCTATACAGCGTCTACAGCTGTATGTCGCAGAGGGTTGACCCTCATTTGATTACAGCATTGGTAGAGCGTTGGAGAAAGGAGACCCATACATTTCATTTTTATGTCGGGGAGGCGACCGTTACATTACAGGACGTAGGAATTTTGTGGAGTTTGCCTGTAGAGGGTAGTTGTGTCTCCGGTGTGATCCAAACGAGTAAATTACATTTTAAATACCTGGGTGACGATCCGAAATAAGGCAAACCCATTGATTCTTGAGAACAAATATGTTCAAATTAGTAAGGAACCAAGTCCATGAGTGCGTACTTTCTTCCGTGACAATGGCAAACGCCAGAGGAAAGACGTTTTGGTTGGCGTCCAGCGACGTAGCAATCAGTAATTTGTGTCTATATTTGGAGAATAAATGCGTACCATCGACACAAACAACTTTTCGACAATGTTTGAATCCATCGATGCTCGGTTTAAAAGCCCAAAAGACATACCCGAGCATGAACTGTCCATGGCTCCATGTCTGCAGATTCAGCCACCTCACGATTGTCCCTGGATTGTAATGCTGCAACGCCTTCATAAATGTTGGGAGCTTGGTAACCGAATCTTTCCACGTACCGTAAACATTTTCCATCGCTCTTTTCAGGCCATGCCAAGCTAGATTATACGAGATGTCGTAGTCATATTTATCTTTCACGAGTTGTTGGACGTTCTTGGGTAGGAATTGCGGATCGATTTTCACGGTTCCAACCAACAAATCAGCAATATAATTTCTACCAATATTACGGTGTGTGCTCGCCAACTCAGTCATATAGCAAGTGTGCGGTCCTTCAAATTTTGTAAGAGACCAGTAACCTTTTTTGGGCTTGAAGGATGCCCTCAGTCTCCACGGGCAATCAGTCGTATGATTACATTGGACACTCCAACGTGTGTTGCTGCTCTCGTTGACGTGATACTCGCGTCTAGCAACCCTGATCGAAAAATCGTCGACGGCACGTTGTAAATGCTTTTTAGTTTGAAAATCATACCTCGACAGAACATAGGGTTATTTCTGTCGTAAAACTCCCCGTAACCACCGTAGTCGTCACCACCAGGAGGTGGCATTTGGTACGTTTGGAAAAATGGGACTAACTGAAATAGCGTTGGAGCAGCAAAGTCCAGCGGAGTGGTATCGTCTGGAGCATCATCGTCGTCGTCCTCGTCATCCTCGTTGGGATCGGGTAACACCGACAGTGGATCCTCGTCGTCCGCTTCCGAATCACTAACATCAACGTCTTCCTCTGGTTCAGGCACGAAATCTGTCTCCGGTTCTGCGCCGGAATCCGGCATATTGAATGGAACACCAACCTCCGGCATCTCCAGAGAAACATTACTGAACTCTGCAGTAACTGAGACTGTGTCGGGAAAATCCGGACATGTATAACTCGAAGAAATCAAAACTTGAATTTTCAACTAGTTCAACAAAAACCTCAACACAATTGTTCTCCGAATCGGGATGGATGAAAATTGTAAATCGTTGTCGTTGGAGATTCGGAATAACTGATGAATAGGCGGGAATGTTGAAAGAATTCATTTTTGGCCTGGACAAGTAGCGAAAAACGACTGCTATCTGCACCCGTAATTTCGAACAACAATGACATGAACTCAGAAAAATTGGTGTTGCGGCGAATCCGCCTATACGCAATAGGACGGATACTATAACTGACGACAGCTCGGATGACTGAATTATTTCACCGCCGAAATATACTGTGATTTGTACACGACTAGACACCATTTTTATGTTGGTTTTTTGTGTTTGTGTTTTAAAGATATGCGGAGAGTGTATTTATAGAAATATAAGTCGTATCAGTTAAGTACGAGTTAACACAAGTCGCACGTAACTCGTATGAATCGGATACGAGTTAGTCCAACTTTTGCATGCATTATTGCCCACTCGCGAGTAACTCGTAATTACTTGTTACGAGTTACATGCATTATGCACTAATACTGTATCGCCATGCAGGGTGTCGGCCACGAACATAACCCGTATTCTATTTATACGAGTTAATAACTCGTATAAAAATCATACGATTTATTTTCCATGGCCACGTAAGGTCAGCGCGCCACGTGTATTAATTCGTATTATCTTAATACGAGTTATAACTCGTATATAGTTTTTACGTAGTAGAGTCAACTTTTTAGCCACGTCGGTCAGCGGGGCCACCTCGGCTTAGTAACTCGTGTTATGTTTATACGAGTTACTAACTCGTAACAACTTCTTACGAAGTTTGCTATTATATTAATACTTTTGATTTTTCGTTTATTTCGTTATTGCTTTTTTTTTATTTTATTAAAAATGCCTCATATTCCCATAAACCGATCTAAATCCAAACATTAGAGCGAATCAGAATCTTCCCACCAAAGTTAACCTTTGACTTCAGAAAAATATACAGTTGAAATAGCGGTAACTTACGCATATTACCAAATTACCCCTACGACTTCAGAGAAATATGAAGCACTCTAGGGAGACAAGTGGGTTCTCAGCCGCCGCCTCGTTGCCTGTCCTTCTCGACGGCGGAACCCTAACCCTGTCTCCCAAGCCCGATCCGACCCGGCTCGGAGATCGTCCCGTTGGTTTCCTCGCCTGTTGGATCCGGCCGGAGTTGGAAGCCTTGAGCGCTTGGTTCGACTCCGTTCTCGTCACCGGCGACTTCGACCGGCGACCCGATGTCTCTCCGACGGTCTCCCTCCTCCTCCCCTGGCCGGATCTATTCCGGTTAGGAGACGGGTCGGATCTACGACCCGGAGATCTGCTCACTGTTCTCCTCGCCGGAGTTCCGTCCCTTTTCTTGAACTGAGTCTCGCGGCGGAGGCGGTCGGCGCCGCCGTGGTCGGGCAACGAAGCGTTGCTCACGCTCTCGCTCGCCACGCTGGATGCCTCCTCCGAAGCGTCGTCGTTCTTATTTGGCCGCGACGGCGGATTCTTCTTCTTGCTGGGCTCGAGGGCGGCGGCGCTCCGGCGTCCCCTTTGGTGCAAATGCGGCGCCGTTTTGAAGGGTGGTTCGAGGAGAGGAGCCGATTTTATGAACGGGCTCGCGGCGGTCTCTCGTTTCTTAAGATGTGATGATAGGTGGACCATCTCTTTGACCTCCTCGATGGTCGCCGGAATTTGGTCGCACTGCGGCGGAGATTTGCTCACGACGCCGCCGCCTCCGGCGTTCTTGGGCTGGCCTTCTTTCGCCTTTGGCTTTGCACTTGAGGCGTTTGTGCTAATGCAGGAACCCATCTTGGCTGAACTTTGCTTTGCTTCTTTCTTTCTTTCTTTCTTCCTTTCTTTCTTTCTTACAATAACATGAAATGGGGTAATGTAAGAGCGATTGAGAGCTTTGAACTGAATTGATTTGTTGTTATTATTGTTTGAAGTAAAGAGCATTGGCGATGGGTTGTTGGTGTTATTTATTGGGATGAGAGTGACTCATCTTTCTCAGCCTTTCCTTTGCGGTTGTAATGTAATGTGAGAAGTTATCAATTTGTCAATAATTTAATTTATTTCTAGTACGTTATCTTTGTATTTTGCTCATCTTATCAAAATGTGTACTTTTTATTGTCTTTGTGCATAAAATTTTGGAATTCAGTCAGGGATCGAATGGTAAATACGGCATAAATCTTCTCTTCTGTACACATGCCTAGATTTGTCCTTCATTTGATTAATAATTCGGTGAAGTTCGCATCGATATATTTAACATTTGACTATAGTTTCCTACTTACTACAACTCTTCGGTTAAACTTCACATGCTTCAACGTGCACATTATAGTCTTTTTTGTAGTCAAAATTCACGCTTAAAGATTTTGGCCATTAATTATTCTTGAGATGCTCTGTGATTTATGACATTGCATGTTCTAACTTGCATGCTTAATATGCCTAGTATGCATAAGCCTAATCAGAATATATATTGTGTGACGATCAGGGTTTTCACGACTGGACCGGACCGGCCGGTTCCGACCGGAAATCGGTGAACCGGTCGGAAATCCGGTTCGGTTCCGGCCCGGTCGTTGAACTAAAAAAAAAAAAAGAAAAATGTTAAACTTTGTACAAATATATCTAAACCAGTAAATATAATGAAAAATTGGAACTGGTCTAGTGGTAGAAGTCTTCAGGTGGAAATTTCTGGATGGGCTTAGGACCTGGTATCGATTCCCATCACCCATGTTACTTTTTTATTTTTTTAATTAAACTATTAGCCCAATATTTTCTTTTTATTCATTTTGACCGCTAAAATTTATGAATTTACTTTTTGAGATTTATTATACTAATAATTTTAACTACCAACACAATTTCAATATGTTTATAAAATTCTAATTGAAAAAAAGTTCATGAAAGCATGTATATTTTCGATGTTATTTGATTCATTCCTTCATAAAATATATATTTATTAAATATAGGGTAACGGTTTTATACCTGTTTGATTCCGGTTTTATACCGGTTAAACCACCAAACATTAAACCACTAAAATTTCCGGTCCGGTTCGAAAACCCGGTTTCAGAACCTTGGTGACGATGTTTGTTTGGAACGATATATATATATATATATATATATATATATATATGTGTGTGTGTGTGTGTGTGTATGGGGGTTTTTAATTAAATAATTAAAAAAAATCAACCATTAACAAAATAAACAACAAATGAAAATCATTAATAAAATAGACATTTTCGTCATCCCAAGTAACGAGTTACTAACTCGTATCTTGGGAATACGAGTTACTTGTCCACGTGGGCTGACATGGCATTTCAAGACTCGTCATCCCAAGTGACGAGTTACTCTTTTTCTTTTTCTTTTTTTTTTAATTTTAACTTATTTTATATTTATTAATTATCACATGTAATTTTACATAATAAAAATCAATAAATGCATCTAATTTATTGTTTGTTTCACGACGATTAAAATGATGAGCATATCTTATATTTTTCGAATATCGAAAATATTTAATTATTTTTATAAGTTATTGAGAAAGAAACGAGTTCTTAAAAATATATTCTTTTATTGATTAACAGAACAATTGATATAGATACGTCACGTATACACATCATATATATATATATATTATATATATATATGACTAATCGACTTCTATGAGCTACCGAAAATACCCCTCACATATACCTAAAATACAAATATTAAACAATACTGTTAGCAACAACTTCACTATAAAAATACTTAAATATTTTCGATATACGAAAAATATAGGATATGCATATCATTTTAATCGTCGCGAAACAAACAATAAAGTTAGATGCATTTATTGATTTTTATTATGTAAAATTACATGTGATAACGATGATATTATAATTTGGAGGATTATATAATTAAGAAATATAAAATAAGTTAAAACTAAAAAGAAAAAGAGTAACTCGTCACTTGGGATGACGAGTTACTTGAAATGCCATGTCAGCCCACCGTGGACAAGTAACTCGTATTCCCAAGATACGAGTTAGTAACTCGTCACTTGGGATGACGAAAATGTCTGTTTTATTAATGATTTTTATTTGTTGTTTATTTTGTTAATGGTTGAATTTTTTTTAATTATTTAATTAAAAACCCCTATGTGTGTGTACCCAAATTAGATCCGACTTAATGTCGTTCGATAGAGTTAAATGTTAATTCATTTATTGTAGTAAGTATCCCAATATAATGGCATTAATGAGGGTGCCACTAAAATATGACTTTGCCGTCTTGCCTGAGATGGGCATTCAATTTATTTATACAAATTACAAACACTAATTTTGTTACTCGACGCAGTCACTTCTTTTTTTTAATAAGAGACCTATTTTATAGTTAATGTTAAGTTAAAATCCAAAAAATAAATGTGGGGGGGGGGGGGGGGGGGGGGGGGGGGGCAATTCTAATAAATGAAACTAACGACAGCAAGCATATTGTGCAAGGTATTGTTTTATCTAATCTCATGAAAATAGGAGAAAGAAATAAAAAAAAATGCAAGAAAAGTAGAAAGGCTAAGAATCCAATATGAGATATATTCGCGAAGCTCGTTCAACTTCAGATTCAGACAAGCAAGCTTCTGACAACAGAAGGAATAGTAAAAGCTCATATTCTCAGAAGAATGATTACTATACTACTAACTATAGGCCCCCCTCTCATCGTCTTCAGTGAATCGCATTTAAATCTAATATATATACATAGACATATATATCAGTTGTCAAAGTCTGCCTTATACTCCATGGAATTTTCATTGCTGTCACGCACGTGGTATGACTAATAATCAAATTTTGTCTAATATAAAAATTAAAAAGTTGCATGCACATACGCTATAAAAAAAAATAATACGATACGATACAATAAATAATACATGACGAGAAGAGAGTTAATACTATTTGGTTCGTGAGCTGCAACATCAGTGAGAAACAAGTCCGTTTCAACATCTGTTGTGTGTAGAAGGCCGGGCCTCCGCCAATTTATCCGTCATCTAGGCCCACGCACACGCACCACACATGAAGAAGGGTCCCCGTATAAGCTTGATGGGGTTCCTTCCTTAAACCAATTGGTGTTTAAGAGCGATATACTGGAACTCCTCCTCATGTGTGGCGTGTTTGCGTGGGCCTCGATAACGAATAAATTACCGGAAGCCCGATCCGAATTTCTACATGGTATCAGAGCGAGAAATCCGACTCAATTAAAATATATTGCGGGGTTCGAGAAGAATGATGTTCCCGTCCGATTAAAAGAAATGGGTTCACACGTGAGGGAGTGTTGAGAATCACGTGTGTGGCAAAATGTCCCGCACCGAAAAATGTGAAGAAATTAAAATGGTTTATAAGCTTGATGGTCACTCCTCCTAAACACCAATTGGTTTAGGAAGGAACCTCATCAAGCTTATATTGAAACTCCTCCTCATGTGTGGTGTGTGCATGTTCCTCGATGACGAAGGCCCGGCCCGAATTTCTACAGTGTGTTGTTTTTTTATTATCTAAAATTATATACTCCCTCTGTCCCAAATGTTTGTGGACACTTGGGAGTTGGAACGAGAATTAAGAAACTGAATATTTAATAATATAGTACAATGAAAAGTAAAAAGTGTATATTTTGACACGTCTTTTAAGAATATTTAATATTATTATATTGATTATTTGTGATAGTTTTTTGCTAAATAAAGGAAATGTACAAAAGATGTGATCGCCCGATTCAGTAAAATGTATAAAATGATTTGAGTGGAGAGAGTATTTTTTTTAATTCAGGAATTTATTGTAAGTTATACGGAATTAAGAAGTGCGTTCACTTTTTACGATCAGTCGTCTTTAGAATCATGGGCTTGAGCTAGCCTACAGTCATATGGGCTTAGCCCATTTATTAAATGTTTTAGATAATCGCCGAATTAACGTTTTCTGCAACAAAACGCTACTATCACCCACCCCACCCAACCCACCCCTCCAGAATGTGAATAGAATCGGAAATAGTAAAAATAAATAACAAAAGAAATAGTAAAAACAAATATCATCACGAAAAATATCAGATACATTTCCATTCTCTTACAGCCACATGATAAATGTTCTTAGCTAGTATGCAAAAGGAGATATCCCATGATGATCCTACAGATTTTTAAGCAATGATATTTCCAAACAATCAAATCACACGAATGAAAGTATCTTAGAAACTTCATTTTTAGGCAAGCAAAACCCGAAACCAAGAAAAAGAAAAAGGAAAGAAAGAACGAGGGAAGCCATAACAATTAAGGCAACAAGCATGAGTTGCATTTCTCCTCTGTCCAATCCTTTCCTTTCCAATTCCACCATCAACGAACCCATCAAGCCATTGAAGCCCATTTCAAGCTTCTCCTTTCGAATTCTATGCTCTGCTCCACAGCATTCCTTCGCAGCAGGCAATTTAGTTTATCTTCATTTTCTTGATTTTTTTTTCCTTCGTATTAACTAATTCCTTGCAATATATGCAGAGACGCCTGTAAAAAACGGTTCTTTGACCGGCGGCGCTTACGATTTCGAAAGGGCGACGACTTCTCTCACTCAGAGATCGCTTTCTTCGCCGAAGAAGGTGACGCTCGTTCGCCATGGCCTTAGCTCGTGGAATAATGAAGGCAGAGTTCAGGTTTTTTGTCTCCTTTGCTTGAGAAAAAGGCCCTTTTCATCTTCTCTCCCATGTTTTTTTCTTTCCTCTCCTTCGTTACCTATTTCTTACCATGATATTATTAATATAGGGAAGCTCAAACCTGTCCGTACTAACAGAAGCAGGCGAAGCACAAGCTGAACGGTGCCGTAAAGCCTTAGCAGATATGCACTTTGATCAGTGTTTTTCAAGTCCCATACGCCGCGCCAAGGCAATGATTCTTTTTCTTCAGCATATTAGATTGAAAAATATTTTGTTTCTTGACGTGGGTTTTTCTTGTTTTTTTCTTCCAGACTACTGCTGATATATTATGGCAAGGAAGAGAGGAGCCTTTAGTCTATCTCGACTCATTGAAGGAGGCTCACTTGTATTTCCTTGAAGGAATGCGAAATGGTCCCTTTCTCTCTCCCCTTCTGAGCCCATCTTTAGATAGATTGGTTATGTAAGAAATGCATTTATAGCTTGTAAAATAAAGTGACACAATTTTGTTTTTTTTGGAGGCAGTGGATGCTAAGAAGGTGTACCCAAAGGAATACACACAATGGAGAGAAGATCCATCGAATTTCAGCGTAAACGGCGTCTACCCCGTTAGGGAACTGTGGAAGACGGCTCGTGAAGCTTGGCTCGAGATTCTGTTCGCGCCCGTAAATAAACAAAATCCTTTTTTTTTCTTGATTTGGATCATTGCTCAAGTCTTTGTTATTACATGTATGCAGGGAGAGAACTTTTTGGTTGTAACTCATAAATCGATTTTGAGGGCTTTGATTTGCACAGCTCTTGGATTAGGGCCTGAAAGGCAAGTGAAGAAAGTAGCAGATTCAATCTTTATATTTATGCAGCAATGTTATTATTAGAAGGACTTACGTTTCATTTCTTCTTTGTTTTTGTTTAGGTTCAGAGCAATTGAGGTGAACAATGGTGGATTGTCTGTGTTTAGCTTTAACAAGCAAGGGGAAGCTATGCTTCAATCCTTAAATATGACTGCTCATATGTATACAGATCACATATACCATTACTGAAAGAAATATCTGAGATTTAATTAGCATGAGATCGCATTGTCACCATCAGTTACATACTGCATGTAAGAGCGAAAACCCGACTCAAGTTTACACAGAGCAAAGAATATGAAGGTACAACCAACAAACTTTGCTCAATAGTAACAGAAAAATTGGATCTAATTCGTATCTTCTCGTCTACCACATCAAGAAAATCAAAGCTGGGATGAGTTCATGTGGTGACCCTCACTTACAATAGGGTGCATCAAAGTTCGCGCTTTTATCCCAACTAAGAAAACAAGGCATCTCTGTAGAGAGAGTGCTTAAGCTGCAACACTGGGTTTTGTTTTCTTCTCGGTCTTGAGCAGTGGCGCCTTGTCTAAGGTTTTTTCGATAACAGGTTTTTCTATTCCTTGAATATCTGTAATCCTTAGCTTAGTCAATTCCTGAAATTGAGGTTGTGGGATTATTGTAAGAATTCTTTATGGTAAGGAAAGATCAATTGCATTGACGAAAGATGACACAACTGAACCGTGTCTCGAAGTACCTGTCGGTGGCCTTTTGTTCTTCTGTAGTTCTTCCTTCTCTTTTTCTTGAATATGATCACTTTCGCATCTAGTGCCTGCAACGTAAAAAGCAAATCACCTCAAATCAGATCAGCCGAGTTTTCATAGAAAGTTTTAATGCAGCATACTTTCAGCATCTCCAATAAGTCAGGAGATGTATTTGAAAGATCTTTAATTTATCTCACATGCTCTTCGACAACAGCATGAACAGCTGCATCTGGCAAAATTGGCCGACCAATGATAGTCTGTATTGATGAGCCCAGCATAAGAACCTTATTAAGGATTAACTGCAAAATCCATACATCAAATTTTAGTCCACGGAGAATCGCCCACCTTAGTATCTATACATATATGTGAATGTGTTATGCAAATGATTAGCAACCGCTGCCTAAATTAATTGCTGGCTGCAACTATGCTAAAACGATAACCAAACGAAACATAATATAATTTTGTATGACACTTCATCAAGCATCAGCAGAAGACACCTTAAGCTTTAACCCCTAACGTCAAATGTTAGTAGACGACAAATGTTCGTTGAAGGGTGCAACTCGAAATCAGATAACTGATCTTAATCCCATCTTAGATAACCAGCATAAAGGCAGTGATATGCTTGGAAACATATTAGTACCTTATCATTGATGTCGCAATACTTCAACTTCTCAGTATAAATGCAGTCACCATTGCTCACCTTAAATTGATGAGACCCAATCTGAGCAAGACAAAGCCCCAAAAGTATCATCAATCTCTAACGTATACTTCAAACACGGATCCGAAAAAGTAAATACAACCAAAAATATCACAAATTTCAACCTGAACAACGGCAAAAACAGGTTCATATGGCTTAAAAACGCGATCTGAGTCCTGGAGGGCACCAATTACGGAGTACCCAATCTCAGAAGCTTCTTTAACTTTTTCCTCTTTCGATAGAACTACCTCTGTTTTAGCCTCAGCTTCCTCGTCGTATTCACTCTCGTCACCTCCATCTTCACCTTCCTCGCTGTCACTGTTCTTAGAAGAGAAATGCCTCGGAAAAAGAGCGGATTGGGAGTAGCCGTCTAAAATGTGGCGATTGGGGAATGATGTGAGGTTTCTGCGAACGACGTGCGTCACCGTTGGCGCTAGGGCTTCACAGAATGGATTTAGAGCTTTCGCTGACGAAAGATAACGTGCTAGCACATGAAAGCATCGCCGATTCGCCATTGATGCAAATTGAGATGTGTCCGACGGGGTTTTGGGAGAGGGTGATGGTACCGATTTAGGGTTTTGGAAAGCGAAGAGTTGCTATTATCTTTCACGCGTTTTTGTAATGATTGGTTGTGAACGCTTTTCCATCTTGAAGGCTAAGTTCGAAATTCTGTTATAGTAGAAGAGATTAAATAATAGAACTCTATATGACAACGCATCTTAGTTCAAACTATATGGCAAAAGATTTAGTAAGAAGTGCTATGCGAGACACGCTTAATCTAATATTGTTATATATATTTGATATTGAGCAGATATTTTTTTTTCCAACCATAACTTGCCATTACTGAAATAAAGGTACACGTGCTAAACAGCACACAGGGCATTTGGTCGTATTGCGCCAAACGAAATAAACCTCAAAACAGAGGAAAAAAGACCCCACAAGGGGCACAACACTCCCACATGGGGACAAAGGTCGACGAGAGACAAAAAAATCGACAGAAGACAAACCACATAGTCTACGACCCATAACAGAAAAAGCAATTACGCTAAATCTATGACACTCTTTCACTTTCAAAGGTCTTCAACTTCTGGGTTTTATCTTCATTGGACTGGAAGCTCCACGAGAGAGAAAAGCACCCGACCCGAAGGTCGGGCGAAACGAGGTCCCACTACGGGGAGCCTCGAGGACAACGGCCAACGGCCAGACGGCGTCGGAGGAGACGACGGCATGGCGGAGGAGCCAGCAGATGGCGGCGAAGGGGGCGGAGGAGACGGCGGCATGGCGGCGGAGGTGGGCGGAGGAGACGACGGCGGAGGCGGGCAGGAGCGGCAGAGAGAGGACAAAGGAAATGGAGCTCCCCCACCTGAGGAAGGGGAAACTTGGTGCGGCGGCTAGCTAGGGTTTTGGAGATGGGGAGTTTTTTCGATGGAGAGAGAGAGAAGATTAGCTAACTACATATTGAGCAGATAATTATACCATTAATGTAGTATCAAATTCACTATGATTAATCACTCATACATATTGATCGTAAAATGAAATTATAACAACAATTATTATCATTCTAGTTTCCAAAAGGGAGTTACTATTCACCGTCCCGTGTTACTTGTTACTGCCCCCTAAAGGACTGTAAAAAGACGTTTTTGCCCTTATGATATTTAAATTAATTTAAAAATAAAAAACTAAATAAATTTATAATTCCGGTACGAAATACTGAAAACTACGTACACAAATAAATTCGAACGATCGATCGATCCGGAAAAAAAATATCGATTTAACATTTTAGGACCCATCGATCGATATTCTCGGCCCTGAGTGCACGGGACGAACGAGATTTTTGGCCAGGCTGTGTGCGGGCCGAACGACATTTTCGGCCCGGACACTGCCCGGCCAAAAATTTCGTTGGGCTATGCAGTGTACAGGTCGAACGAGTTTTTCAGCCCTTACAGGTCTGGCCGAAAAAATCGATCGGCCCGCATGGCCGAAAATTTCGATCATCCGCTGCACTGTCTGGCCAAAATTCTCGATCAACCGAAATTTTTTTTCTAAGTTTTTCGGGAATAATTATTTGTATTAGTAATTTTTTGTGTTATAATTTGTGAGTATCTATTGTATTAGTAATTCGAAACGGAATAAAGTTGCAAAAAGATATTCCAAACATAAACAATACGCGTCCGATACATAAACGAAACATGAACAAAATAAAACACATCATGGGCCGGTAGCACATCGTCATCGGATGACTGAAACGATGCTGCATCATCCGGTACGTCATCATCGCCTGCTAGGGGTGGGCATTCGGTACTTACCGAACCGTACCGAACCGAAGTTTCGGTTAACCGAACCGAATTTTTTGATTTTTTTAAAACCGAATACCGAACCGAATTTCTCGGTTCGGTATTCGGTTATACCGAATTTTTAATTCGGTAATTCGGTTAACCAAACGGTTAACCGAAATATTTAAAAAAAATAAAAAAAACAAAAATTAGGTATAACCGAATTTTAATATATTAAATATATTAATATTTTTTAATTTTAACCTATTAAATATATTAAATATATTAATTTTTGTTTAATTTTATCAAATTTAATATATTTTTTTAACAATAAATATAAATTTCGGTAATTCGGTTCGGTTCGGTATACCGAACTGGTATATCCGTACCGAACCGAATTACCGAATTGTTTTTTTTTAAAAACCAAATACCGAACCGAATTTTCGCCTGCTCGGTATTCGGTTCGTACAGAATTTTCGGTATTTCGGTCGGTTCGACCGGTTTACCGAACTGTGGCCACCCCTATCGCCTGCTCCAGACCACCCCGCATGCGGATCGTAATCCGCATATACGGACTGAGAAGTAGCAACTCGCTGCCGCCTTTCCTCCTCCCGTTCTCTACGAACGGATGCATCAACGCCGCACGTCCTCGTGTGACGCTCTCCAGATCCCTCCAATGGGGGGATCTACTGCTACCTTCGGGTAGGGACTTCCCTCCCCTGTCTGCAATTAAATATTTATTAAAAAAAATACTGGTCGAACAACATTTTCGGCCGCCTATAGAGGAGGCGGAAAATGATTCTCGGCCGGCGCAGCCCCGGCCGATCAGAATTTTTGGCCGGAGCAGCACCGGCCGAATAGGGATTTCGGCTGGGAAAGTAAAACTCCACTTTCTCATCTTAATTAGTTTTAGTTTATACAATTTGATTATTATGCTATTTGTATGATTCCTTAGTCGCGACAACTATAAAACTCTTGCGATACAATTAGAATTTAAAAGGACAGTAAGACGTAATACACTAGATCATATATAGCTAACCAGAAATTTTAAATAATCCCCAATATCATTGACTTTGTGCCTCTTTTTTCACATGAAAATGAAACCATCAGGTTGTCATAATCTAGTCAACATCGAAGTTATCGACTAAATTCATTTAGGTTTGACTTTAAACAATTATTATGTTGGTGATTAAGGATGAGGTCATTCCACATAATCACAGTAATATGGAATGTGAACAAGAAAGTGGTTTTAAGACGAATGAAATAAAAATAAAAAATGGTTCAAGCATTACTATCTATATCAGGCGAAAGTCCAATAGATTGCTTGTTCAAACGTTTTGAACTTTCAACAAAAATTAATTAGTTAAACGACAAACTACGATTCTTATCTGCTTAGACAATTTAGTGTAAATCGAGCCGAATTATTTGGAGTTTTTTCCAATATATATTATATATCTACCCTATTTTATCATATCAATTATTTTCGATCAATCATTGAAGGTTATTTTTTAGTCACACTCTATCGTATTAAATTGGTCTTTAAAATTAAGAAGGAAAGGTCAACTAATTCTCCAGGAACCCCTTAATTTCTAATTACATGACTATTTTCCGTTGACTTTTCGAATTGACAGAAAGATCTATCCATTTGAAATAAAGAAAGGTGTCATGCAAAACTAGATATAGTTTATTTAGTTATTATAATTGATTTCATAAGAAGAAATGAACAAACACAGTTGTCCACGACGAATGATTCGGCCCCCTACATATTATTTATTCAATAAAAATAAAGGAAATAGCCAAAATCAAAGCAGAAAACAAATACATATAATGGTTTTCACACGCACGAGTGTCGTTCGCCATCGTACACGATGGTCAATTCCCCGTTTTACCCATGCAAAATCCGCCAGCGACATCCAACTCAGCAAGGGTAAATACGTACTTTACTAACATATGATATCCGAATTTTGACCAGTCAACTAGATTACTTAAAACACTTGCCACTGTTTCCCCGAACGTTGGATAAAATGTCTTTCATCTTTCGAACAATCTCTTCGATTGTCCAACTGAAATCCTCCAACTCCAAGCAATGGGAGGTCAGCGCCGCCGCCTTCTCCTTCTTCTTCTTCTGCTACGGAGCTTAACTTCGTCGGCCGTCGATTTCCTCTTCAACGGATTCAAACCGTCGGAACTCTCCCTCTACGGCAGCGCCACCGTCGACTCTAAAATCCTAACCCTCACCAACGACACCACCTTCTCCATCGGCCGCGCTCTCTACCCATCCAAAATCCCGGCGAGGCAGCCCAACGGAGGCGTCGGGTCGCCGCCGCGTGTCCTCCCCTTCTCCACCTCCTTCATATTCGCCATGGCGCCGTACAAAAACAAACTCCCCGGCCACGGAATCGTCTTCTTATTCGCCCCCCACGCCGGCATAGAAGGCACGAGCTCGTCCCAAAACCTAGGACTCTTCAATCTGACGAACAACGGAAATTCCGACAACCACGTCTTCGGCGTCGAGTTCGACGTCTTCAAGAACGAGGAGTTTAAGGACATAAGCGCCAACCACGTGGGAATCGACGTCAACTCACTCACCTCCGTCGCCTCCCACGACGCCGGGTACTTCGACGACGGCGGGAATTTCAACGCCGTCAAGCTCAACTCCGGCGAAAATTACCAGGTTTGGATAGATTACGACGGAGGCGCCGTCACAGTAACCATGGTTCGATTGGGCATGCCCAGGCCGAGGAAAGCTCTGCTTAACGTCTCCATCGATTTGTCCGAGGTTTTTGAGGATGAAATGTACGTGGGCTTCACGGCGTCCACAGGCGCGTTGGTAGAGAGCCACAAGATATTGGGGTGGAGTTTTAGCAACGATAATTTCTCTTACAGCAAAGGGCTGATCACTCACGGGCTGCCCTCCTTCGAGCTGCCCGAGCCCGGGATTTTTCGGAAAAGGGGCCTAATTTTAGGGATAGTTTTCGCCGTTCTATTTTTCGTCGCCGTTTGTTTTTCCGTCTGTTTCTTGTTGATTCGACGGAGGAGGAAATTGCGGAAGGAAAGGGAAGAAATGGAAGACTGGGAATTCGAGTATTGGCCTCATCGTATTAACTACCGAGATATCGAATTGGCTACGAATCTTTTTTCCGAAGAAAATGTGATTGGCGTCGGAGGAAACGGGAAAGTGTACAAAGGGGTTTTGCCCGGCGGGTTGGAAATAGCAGTGAAGCGAATTTTGCACGACGGCAACGAATTGGCCGTGCGAACGTTCTTGAACGAAATATCGAGCCTCGGAAGGTTGAAGCACCGAAACCTAGTCAGCCTAAGGGGATGGTGTAAGAAGGAGAAGGGGAGTTTGATCATAGTCTACGACTACATGGAGAACGGTAGCCTCGACTCGAGGATATTCGATCACGACGAAGAGAAGGGGATGATGAAGACGTTGAATTCCGAAGAACGTATACGGATCTTGAAGCAGGTCGCCTCGGGGATACTTTACCTGCATGAAGGATGGGAATCCAAGGTCTTGCACCGGTAAGTACGAAATCAATGACTTACATACTCATATTTCGGTCGATATTTTCGTATTTGGAGCCGTTCGGTATTATTTATCGTTTCGTTTCCGGTCAGTTGCTTTTTTCGTCTCGTAATTGAGCGAGTGGCACTTTCAGGACACCTGTAATTTAAGGACGCATTAATTCAGAAATAGAATTTGGGGATAAATTATATGTGGCAGTTTTCGCACACCAAGCTTAAGACACAAACTTTCAAAATTTAAGCAATTTAAGGACACGATTAGATTTCTGAATCGTTCTATCCTTAAATTGCATCACCGTAAGCTGGGTGTTCCGAAACCGCCACATAATAAATTTCTCCCCATTGCATGTGCGGACCATGTTTCGAAGTTTCGAGAAAATTTATTTACGAGTCCAACGCACTGTATCATTAATTTGCTTCAATCTCTAAAGGTTAATATACTTATGACAAATTCGTAAGTTGGGTGTCCGCAAAGTATCGCCATATAAACTTACGGGGACAAAAAGAAGGCAGTCAACCCGTAGCTTTTTTCAAATTTTACTCGATATCGATACCTATGATGACCGATATTCTCGATCCCCTTTGTGCGCAGGGACATAAAGGCGAGCAACGTGCTCCTCGACCGAGAGATGAACGCTCGGCTCGGGGACTTCGGGATCGCCAAGGTCCACGACCACGACAAGGCCGCGGGGACCACTCGGGTCGTGGGGACCGTGGGCTACCTCGCGCCCGAGATCGTGAGGAGCGGCCGAGTCTCGACCCAGAGCGACGTGTACGGCTACGGCGTGCTCGTCCTCGAGGTCCTCTGCGGTCGGAGGCCCCTCGAGCCCGGCGAACCGCCGCTTGTCGACTGGGTCTGGGACCGGCTCGGGCGGGACGAGCTGCTCGGGGCGGTCGACCCGCGGCTCAGGGACGTCGAGGAGGGGTTCGGTGGGGAGGAAGTTTTAAGGATGGTTCATCTAGGGTTGCTCTGTACGCTCAACGACCCTAAGCTTCGGCCGAGCATGAGGCAGATCGTGAAGATGTTCGAGGGCGGTGGCGGCGAAGTTGGTCGGGGCGAAGAAGGCGACGAGGATGATTCGATGGGCGTTTATTTGATGGAGAAGATGAAGAGGAGAGAGGATTTTTGGTTTGATCCTTCGGGCTCGGGCTCGGGTTCGGGTTCGGGCTCGCACCCTACGTTTGAAGAGGTTAGGCGAGGGTTGAGCAATTCCATGTCCTTGTCTTGGACGAATAGCCTCGTAGACGGTCGGTGAAGTTGTGTGTGAGAAGTGGAATCAATTTTTTGTGAAATGTTTGCTGTGTCCAAATATAGCGTTGAGTGGGAATTTGGTTTGTTGTTTCTGTAGTTGTATATTTCTTTTTATTTTGTGAATTTAGGGAAGGTTAATTTTCCTTGTTTTTTTTGTCCATGGTGCGAGTTTTCCGTGATTTCCAATTCAAGATAATTACCTTTTAGCTCCGGTTGTTTTACGGATTTCGAAGTGAGAAGTAAAAGGACAAGTGGAATGTACGACAAAAGATTCGTAATGTACAATGATTTAATGCGTTGACCACACTTTTCTTTTTCTTACTCGTTAAATTTCGCGGAAATGCTCCCTTATTATTAACCAATTTAAGGACAAAATCAGTCATAAACCTATTTTTTTGTCGGGACGACGATGTTTGGTCCGTGCATGCAGAATAATATGTGATAATCTTACTTGTTAGTTTCAGAATGCATAACTAAACAGATCGAAATTTAACGAAACTAACTATCAAAATCGAAGCAATTTAAGAAAGCGAGGTTTTCAACGCATTACGTTCATAAACTGCATCGAAAAACTTATATTACAACTCCATAATCCGCCGAAAGTGTCACCCCTAGATTAGGGATAAACTCCTTTTCAAAATACAACCTTCTTAGCCACAGCAAAACAACACTCATGGAAAAGAAATAGCAGATAGAAACTCATCAAAAATGGTAATAGATAGTTCATACCACCTCAACAGGTCTATGCAGACACGAAAAACTCTCCATCATCAAGTCAACGGTGAGCATCGACCGTCTCGGGCGAGCCACACGGCTCGACCGATGGTCAGCCTCGGTCAAACCCAGCGAAGCTTGCGAGCTAACCGCCGATCTCTGGCATGTCTTGAACCACTTGGCTTGCATGTATCCGTGTTTCCTCCATGGCCCTAAGTGCATCTTCTTCTCCTTCATGCACTTCTTCGCCGCCCCGCATAGGATCTTTAGCAATCCCAATAACCTTTCGATCTTCCCTACGAAAATGTCGGGCAGCTTCTTGATTAAGCTGTTGTACTCTTCGCTTGCCCGGGCCATTTCGAACTCTGCCCGAAAGTTCAGCTCGACGATCACTCGAATCTCTCCCTTTTTTGGGTTCGAGTTGTCTATTACATCCAAGAATGTGTGTTCTCCTGTAATAATTAAGATTCTTGGTTAGGATTTTGGGCCAAAGAAGAATTTTCAGGTCTTAAAGATTAGTTAGTTGTATATATACCTGATGGAATTTCAGGCGAACTCCTCCACTTGGATTTGCATATGGCACTGTTGAAGCCTTCGCTTTGGAGTCGACGACAGACTAACTCCATCTGACATTTCCGGCAACTTCCGCCGTTGTTGGCCGGCGAACTTCCGCCGCAGGCGCACGTGCCGGCGGATTTCTGAGACTCTCTTACCGCCTCTTTAGTGATACCTCGTATTCTCGACTCTAAGGAGCTCGTTCTGCATATTGTGCACTGCGAGGACGAGGCTTAAGAGGTCAATTTGGGCTGATTTGACGGCAATTAATTAATTTCAGCTGACTGAAAAATTAAAAAAAGGGAAGAGAAATTACTTGCAATGCTTGACGTTGAGTTTCCCAGAAACCATCGTCCTCGCCGCCTCGCTTACCGTTATCATCGTCGTTTTCCGTCGCCGGCTCTTCGAAGTCGACGTCGCAGTCAACGCTGCTCGCCGGCGAAGACCGGTCAGAGGATTCGTCGCTGAGGAATTCGAAGACGGTATCGGTAAAGTTGATCCCCGACTCGCCGGAGAACTCCGTCGCCGGACAGTCGCACGTCAGAATCCGTCGATTTATGGAAACTCGCGACATTATTTACTAACTCGATTATATTATTTATTACAGGAGAAAAGAAAAAGCCACTTTTCGGCGAAGGTAGGAAAAAGAGGAGAAAGGCGGGCTCTATTTATACCGCAAACGTGGGCCCAGGGAAATCCTACGTGTACTAATTGCAATGAGTGAACATGGCGGTTTGTAGATGCACACGTGGCTCAATATAATACGCTAAACCCAATGGGTCCCACAATAACGAGGATCGATCTGCTACGAGACTTTCGGATATACTCGAATATTCAAAATCCCCTTCCTTTTATTTGTTCTATTTTTTTATTACCATTATTGGTGGTTATATCTATCCTAATACAAGTTTGCGGGGCCAGTATGGACACGTGGCGTGATATGAGACGTCTTGTTTTCGAGTTTATCCAATTAATGGGACCCACATGCTTCTATGTTTCTAGTTAGTTACGCGGCGGATGGCTCGTGGTTTTGTGCTTTGTTGAGTAGTGATGCGATTTGTTTGCCCATGATTGCCCCTGGTGTTGCGGGAGGTGTCGAAAGAGGACGAAGGGTGTTATTGTCATTCCACTTACCAATCATTTCAATGGATTGTTCAAAGGAGCTGTCGAGTAGGAGCATATTCGTATGGGGTTTTCTTTCGATGCTCTTTCTTTTTCTTTTCTTTATTTTTAATCTTTCCTTTTTTTTCTTTTTTTTTAAGATCCGATTGCAATCATCTTGTATTTTTCTTCGAAATAACTAGACAAGAGACGTCTCTCAAATAAATATGTCCAAGTAATGTACACTAAAGAAAATATAGAGTAGCATATTCATCAATGATACTTGTTTGGTGCGCAATATTAAGAGTTTACATCGCCAGTGTTTAAGTTTATATAAAAACTAATTAATGGGTATAAAAGTAATGGGTATAAAATAAAATGTGTTTTTACGTAAGGAATTTATAATTACCCAACCTATATCATGATTATCTAAACTAGTTTACACACGTTTATAGTTATTATATGTGAAACCCATGTTTTGTATTAGCATTAGTTCAACACGTTACAAACAACGGTTAAAATGTGTAAACTCGTTAACAAAACAAGGGCTTAGTGATAAATTCACAATATTCAGTAAGAATGTTTTTAGTGCGGTTTAATTTACTTTCTACATTTGATTTGTAAGGATATCCCTACTAAGCCAAATGGTCATGATTAAAATACATCTTATTTAAGTTTCTGATGAATCTACAGAAGAAAAAAAAAAGAATTAACGAAATATTTCTCAAATTGTATTCGCCGAAAACGTAAAAAGTAGCACGCCTACTTTATAAAAATTTGTAAATCATAATAATTGGACTTGGTCCTAAAAGTGGTGTCTAGTTGGCTATTTCTTTATAATTTTACTATGTCTATTGGTCCAATTAATTAGCTTGTGAAGTTCATGCCATAAAATAATGTCGCCTACTATAAGAATAATGGTCCCCGGTGACAAAAATTTATGATATATTATCTTAAACGTACCCAATAGTTACCAACTCCGCCGAACATTATATTGGAAAAATATATTTCAGTAAAATACTTATTACCTCACGGCCCTTCGATTTTACGATAAGTTCTTACCTTTTTTCAGTCTAACAAATGGTGCCCCAACTTACAATAGTCCTCACATTCTAACTACATTTAAATTGAATCAAATCCAAACCTCAATTATTAACGTTTATATTGTGATGCCTTTGGTCCCAAGTCCACACCAACAATGATCTCAATTATTAAGATTACTCTGTCTTTATTCGGTTTCCAAATTACTGTTTTGAGGTAAAATAAAGTGATTTTGTCTCACCTACTCGCTTTGATATAACTCAACTCCACTCAAAAGATAATGGTAACATACGTTTCAAATCTATGTTGGTACATCAATTAATCTGTTAGATTTACGACAAATCATAAAAAAAAATCAACGTTTTGAAATCCTATATTTCGAAATTGTCCAAGTCAATATAGGATTTAAAATTATAGGGCATATATAACCAATCAGATTTTTATTTAATACTTTTTATCAATACATGCTCGAGATAATATCATACATTCGCGTACGAGAAATCAATAAGGGGGTGTTTGTTTTGGGGTGATCCTCCAAAACATCACCGTGATCCTTCCATCACTTTCTAATCACCACGTTTGTTTAGCGTGGGTGATTAGTCATCACCGTGATGGAGGATCACTGAGGTGATCAAAACTGGGTGATATTCCAGCTTTTGGATCACCCCCAAAAAGCAGGGTGATCCTCCATCACCGTGATGGGGTGATATTTTCAGTATTTATTTGGACAAAATTATCCCTTATCTTTTACATGCATTCCTTATATACCCTTATTCCTATTTAATTACATAACCAACATATTTAAATATTAAAAAATTTATGTTAAATGCTTAAAATATAAAAGAAGTATGTTGTAGGATTATAGAAAATACATATAATTAATAATTGATTAAAAGCTTACAAAATTAAATAGTTAATGAATAATTATATCAATAATTGGTTATCTATGTTTAAAGCCTAAAAAAATATAATAATTCTATTGATGAATTATATGGCATGCTTATAAGTAATGCTTAAAAATAATACTTGATTTTCAAATATTAATAACTATCACGTTAAATATTACCCCAAATGTGCATAAGGTTAAATATGTCATTTACACAACATCGCCCCAAACATCACTGCGATTAAACAAACACAATATTTCAATATTATATTGATATGCAAAATGAAATATCACCACAAAACAAACACAGTGATGACATATCACCTTGATCCACATCACGGTGATATCCACATCACGGTGATGTGAGTATCACCGTGATGTTGGATCACCGGAAACAAACACCCCCTAAAAGAGATCGGTATATGTCTATCATCATTTGAACTACATCAAATTATTTTAAGTGACAAGAAGCTACAATTAGCAACATATCATTTGTACATTATTAGGAACGTCTAAATATGCTCTACTAGAGTTTCCATTCGGATAGATATCAAAACCATATGCCCATATAACCAAATAAATACCCAATGAATTCCGTTAACAATTAAATCATATTTGCTGTGAATGTAAAGACGCCTTCCTAATTGCCGAAACATTGACACGGTCAGAAGACTACGTATCATTAAGATAATGTATGTTAAAACAAAAAGGGGGAAAGAAAAATAATTATGAAGTTGTGCTAATATTAAAGTATAATTTCACTCGAGATAATGGCCTTATCTTCACACATCATTGTTGGCTGGCTCTTTCTTGCATCTTGCCTTCTCAAACATAGTTGTGTGACTTTGTGATAAACGAATGCCCACTTTTCATGGGTAATTAATTAAATACACCATATTTTATTACTATTTTTTTTGTTTCCGTTGCCATCGTAGCACAACGGAAAATTAAAGGATGATATTTTTATTTCTCCTTGTTTAGTATATACCCAATTTGCAAGTGAACAAAGAATATTCCCATTATTAATTGATTTTCTCGTACAACTTGTAAATTACACGACGGCCTATTGAAGATGACGAAATAAAATATCGTTTTATCTATACTATTATATAATTTGGCGAGGGATGGATACAAACCTCCTATAAATTTTAATTAATAAAATAATAATCTATTCTATTTAAACTAAACAATAAGTAATAAAATTATTGTACGAAAATATAACCACCCACTTCATTCGCTACCACTATAACGATTAATATTTAAATTATTAAAAACGATTATATTAAATTTAATTATTGGTTGCACACGTTTGAGAGTGTGCAGATAGCTAGTATTAATAAGTGGGGGTGTGCGTGGTGCGATTTTCGGCGTCGGCCAGTTCCGTGTCAAACCACTATATGCGGTTTTTTGAAAAATAATTTTCAAACCGCGGTTTTGAAAATAAAACCACACGTACGGTTTCGAGCGGTTTGGTGCAGTTGTGGTGCGGTTTTGCAGTTTTAACCGAACAAAGAAAACACTTATATTTTATCGAATGAAAAAAATAGTTTTTAAAAACGTTAGGCGCAAAATGTGATGAGATATCGCCTTGCATCAGAAACAAATGCAAGTCGAGGTATTTGCCTCATATATCAAAGCGTCACAATTGTCCAAAAAATTAATATCGTTGTCTTATTTTATATTATGCTTTACTTATATTAGGGGCCAATATTTTTGATATATTGGTTTAGCTTTGTGGTCCGATTGGAAGCTCAAAATAGAAATAGTAGGTAAAAAAAGAAATTAAACGTTCGAGTCGTATCTATTTTAACCCTACATGTTAGGCCGTTTATTCTTATAGGAACATGTTTAACATAAAAAATTAAATTTAAGTATGTTAGAAATGATATAACTTTCATATGATCAACAAAATTAGCATATAATTAAAAGATTTATTAGTAAAGAAAAATAATTAAACTAAAAAAGAAATTTCACATATGATTAGTGTACGATTATCATAAAGAAAATAGACATAATTAGTAAAAAAATATAGAAACTAAAGTGTGGTTCCGTGCGGTGCGGTTTGTACCAAAAATTCACACCGCACCATTATTACGGTGCGGTTTTGTATATTAAATTAAACCGCGGTTTTGACGGTTAATTGTATTATACAGTGCGGTCGGGCGGTGCAGGCGGTTTTCTAAAACTATTGCACACCCCTATTAATAAGAGTTTTGGTGATTTTAAACTAAACTTAACCAATGAGTTTTTGAATCAAAAACTTGAGATTTTGAATCTGAATGCTCATCTAATCGAACGAAATTAACAACTTAGAAGCCCATAAGTTGTTAAAGTAGGCCCAATTACTAGATGGGCCTAAAGATGGGCCAGCCCGATTTTTAGATGGTCCATCTTTTCATAACCAAGGCCCAACAACCCGGCCCTTAAAAGGACAAAACCGTCATTTGAACCTCCTCCATATTAGGGCTTTTGGCCTCGACAATCCCTATCCTAACCTCCTCACTCTTCGCACTAAATCGTTGGAAAAAAAACCCTAGTTAGCTAAGCTCAGCTGCTGTGCAGAGATCCATCAATGGTAGGCTTCTCAATTGGCGCCGTGCCGTACAATCCCGACGGCTGGGGTCCGCCGGAATCCACCACCCAACAGACCGCAACTCCCCACCCCAACAACCTCCCCTTCGTTCCGTTCTCCCGATCCGAGAAGCTCGGTCGTATCGCCGATTGGACCCGCAACGTGCAGACCCGACCCGGATCCAGGTCGCAGAACGCCGCGGACTCGGCCTTCGATTTCACCGGCGACGATTCGTTCGCGGCCTTAGCCGCAGATGAGGACTCTTCTTTCC
The DNA here is from genome assembly GCA_027422505.1 of Craterostigma plantagineum. NCBI lineage: Eukaryota > Viridiplantae > Streptophyta > Magnoliopsida > Lamiales > Linderniaceae > Craterostigma > Craterostigma plantagineum. The sequence continues at coordinate 1,757,930 of JAPQWV010000011.1, read as the reverse complement.
GCCTGGTCGACGCTTCGGCTTCCAAGCCCCATCCCAATCGCCCCAAGTTCCAGAACCCTAGGTGGCGCGGGCAGCACACGCGCTCGCAGCTGCCTCAGAGGCGCGACGACGAGGCTGATTCGCGCAAGCGCGATGCTGATAAGGATCGCAATCGCCGCGACCGTTTCTACAACCTCAGGCAGATGCCTCAGAGGCGCGAGAGCTCTGTTTTCAAGTCTTCGGTTGATATTCAGCCTGAATGGAATATGCTTGATCAGATTCCCTTCTCGACGTTCACGAAGCTGTCGTACTCGGTCGCCGAGCCTGAGGACTTGTTGATCTGTGGCGAGCTTGAGTTTTACGACAGGTCGTATGATAGGATTACTCCGAAGAACTGTAAGCCGTTGGAGAGGTTTAAGAACAGGAATTTCTTCAAGGTGACAACGACTGATGATCCAGTGATTAGGAGATTGGCCAACGAGGATAAAGCTACGGTTTTTGCAACTGATGTGATTTTGTCCACTTTGATGTGTGCGTCAAGGTCGGTTTATTCCTGGGATATTGTGGTTCAGCGTGTTGGGAATAAGCTGTTCTTCGATAAAAGGGATGGGTCGCAATTGGATTTGGTTTCTGTGCACGAGACTTCCCAGGAGCCATTGCCCGACTCAAAGGATGATATTAATTCCGCCCATTCTCTGAGTGTTGAGGCTGCCTATATAAATCAGAACTTTTCGCAGCAGGTTTTGGTTAAGGATGCTAATAAGGTTACCTTTGACGAGGGGAATCCTTTTGCCAGCGAAGGTGAGGAAGCTGCGCCGGTTGCTTATAGATATAGGCGTTGGAAATTGGGCGATGACGTGCAGTTGGTGTCACGCTGTGAGGTTCAGAGTGTGTTGGATATGAACAACCAAAGGTCGTTCTTGACTTTGAATGCCTTGAACGAGTTTGATCCCAAGTATTCGGGCGTGGACTGGAAACAGAAGCTAGAGACTCAAAGGGGTGCGGTTTTGGCTACTGAATTGAAGAACAATGCCAACAAGTTAGCCAAATGGACCGCCCAGGCTCTTTTGGCAGGGGCTGATATGATGAAGTTGGGCTATGTATCTAGGGTTCATCCGAGGGATCATTTCAATCATGTGATATTGGCTATCGTGGGCTACAAGCCGAAGGATTTCGCAACGCAGATTAATTTGAACACATCGAACATGTGGGGCATAGTGAAGAGTATTGTGGATTTGTGTATGAAGCTGAAGGAAGGGAAATATGTGCTTGTTAAGGATCCTTCAAAGCCTCAGGTGAGGATTTACGATGTTCCTCAGGATGCGTTTGATAATGATTATGTGGAGGAGCCTTTGCCCGAGGACGAACAGGTTCAACCTCCCGCTGAGGAGGCTGTTATGGGTGGTGGTGGAGAAGAGAACGGTGTTTCAAGGACTGATGTGGTGGATGAGGACATAAAGGATGAGACTGCGTGAAGGTTAGTGATATAAATTTGACTTGAGAAATATATCTTTTGTTCTCTTGTGTTAGTTTCATCTGTAATTGCTTTACTTTTCTTGGTTAGCATTAATGTTGTTTGGTGTCTTGATAATTTGTCAGTATGATGTTTTCTCTTCTGGTGTGTGCGAGTTGTGGACTTATCCGATAGGGTGAGCGAAACCCGATATCCGGTTTTTCGGATATTCGGATTTTCGGATATCAAAAAATGGTATCCGTATCCGTTTCCGGTTTATTCGGATATTTACACCGGGTATTCGCATCCGGTTTTTAAATTTATTTTTCTTATATTTATTATTATTTTCTTTTGATAGTCATATTTTTTATTTCTTATCACAATAAAAAAATAATAATTTTCAATAAAAGAATTTCTACAAAATATGTGAATTTATGATTCAAAGTTACATTATAAATAATAAACACGATATCACAAATTCACATTAATTTTTAACTTGCATCTCGATCTTTTTATGTTTCTTTTTTATCTCAATTCTCTAACAAAGTTTTCTGCAATAATAAAATAATATAAATTTAAATATTCTACTTGATGATTTTTTTTTCCCTTTTTGGACCTTCATTTTTCTTTTTGGACTATTTTTTTTTATTTTTTAATTTTTTGTAAAATATAAGATCGGATACCGGATATCCGAATTTTAGACAAATCACTATCCGTATCCGATCCCGTTTAGTTTAAAATAAATCGGATCGGATATCCGATCTGGTTTTAATATAGGATATCGGTTTTTTCGAGTTTTGAAGACTGGATACCGGATCGGGTTTCCGGAGATTTTTGCTCACCCCTATTCGATATAGTGTAGCTATTTGTATGGAAATGATATCTTTGTACTCAGACTGCGTAACTGAAAATTTGAAGACCATGGTTTGTGTAGATTGTTCGTTGGTGTTTTAAATTTTGGTTTTAGTTTTAGCTATTTCTCACTCGAGCTATCTGATTATTTTTTACATGCTTGTGGGAGAAGTTGTATGAATGATAATGTGGTTGGTACCAAATGAAGAATGGTCATGCTATGATCCTTGACATAATATGAACGTCAATATCAATGAAAGATTTTTCTGATTCATGGGGGACTAGAATGTCCTTTTTCATCTTATTTCCAACGATATATCTCCATTGGACCATGTAATCTATGCAACTCATATTCTTCCATTATCTGTGGACTTGTGTTTAAAATGATTCTTGTCTCTTATAGAACATGTGAATATATTTTTATTCCATTCTGAGATGCAAAATTTTATCCACGAGCCTTTTAGCGGCCGTTCTACTATATTCTCTTACATTTTTTTTCCGCACTGATTTTGTTATTAACATTGAGTTTGTTATTGAATATCACGTAAATTTCTCCTTTTGCAGATGATGAGCCAAGGCCTTTGCTTTGCTTTCATTGGTCCTAGTGTTATCTAAGTTGCTCGATTTCCCTTTGAAACATCAGTGTTTCTTAATGCATCGTGTCTGTTTTTGTTTTTCATGTACTATTTTATTTCGTGGAGGCCCAATTTATCTTCATCATGAACATTGCTGCTGCGTAAGTTATTACATAGCTAAGTTCATTAAACCATTACTTGTTATGAATATATTCATATTTCCGGAGTTGAAGTTGGAGTAATTACACTCCAATTACATATCGTACATGAAGATGGAAAATTTAAAAAGTTACCAATTTCTTAATCCTTGAAATTATATTTCAGCAATTATTTGTTGCAAGTTATTTTTCTTGTTGCGATTCCCCCGACCCCCCCTCACTCTAACCTAATTCATAGACAAACGGCCAATGGTTTCCCGCTTATTAAGGGTTCTCGTGGGAACTCTTCGAACTCAAGGAAGATTTAGGTCACAAAAAAATGTTTTTCAATAGAAATTTCGAAATTCGCGTTATATTTAAATTATATAAAACCAGGACTACCGAGTCCCAAAAGTTATCTTAATATTCGTTTGACATTGGTAGGTAGCAATAATCTAATCTTCTAGATCTAAGGCTTCTATGGCCATCACGTGGTCATAATTGCTTGTCAAAGAGCTTGGCTCCTTAATTTAAACAATTACTTCATAGTTTATCACATGATCTTATGTATTAATATGCGTGCATTGTCCTAAAATGACCATTGACTTCCTTCCACTTTATAATGTATTTCTTCCTAGATCTCCATATTTTTTAATCCTGCATCTTTCTTGCAAAATTGTGCTTTATATAATAGTAGTATCGTGTGATTGAATGATTTTATTTTGTAAATATAAACATTTGGGTTGTTGATGAATGAAATCACAAGAAGGAAAAATAAAATAAATTCCATAAAACATCGATTCCTTAAGAATTTTGCCTAGAACCGGGAATGCTCATCAAACATCATATATAAAAGAAGCCACAAACCCATACAAATATGGTGTGTGGACAATTAAATTAATTCCCATTGACTTAATGCGTATTTATTACTCCACCTTTCCCGTCAAATTGCTGACAGAATAATTAAAATATAAATCAAAATCAATTATGAAATATATATAAAAAAATAAATAAATAACAACTGTGAGCTGTGACGCGGCCTTGACTTGAATGAACTCAGTCGTATCAAAGTTTGAGTTAGAGTATGTAAACCTACTTTCTCAAGTTAACCCATAAAACCCTAATTTCAAAACCTATAATTACATAAACTCAATCATCATTAGATAATTCCATTAAAACCAACATTAAAACTTCCCTATAAATAACGCCTCAAAATCCCCACACCTCTCCATCTCTACAAAAATGGCCTATTCATCACTTCTTAAAACCCTAGCATCACTTTTGCTCCTATGCAACACACTCACCACAGTCCTCTCCATCCACTTGCCTCCTTCTCCGGCCCCACTCCCCTCCCACCACCACCTTGCACCACCACCGCCGCCGCCACCTCATGCTCCGGCGCCTTCTCCCGCCCATCCACCTCCTCCTCCCCAAGGCCACCACCAAGAGAGGAAGGCGGTGGCCATCCAAGGCATTGTCTACTGCAAGTCGTGCAAGTACAAGGGAGTAGACACCCTCCTCAGAGCCTCTCCTCTCACTGGTAATAATAATAATATTGTTGGAATAAAGTCTGTAAAATTTGCCTTTAGGCTTGATAAGCTTATAGGCGAAGTGGTCATTCAGCATGGTATCATAGTTCAGACTATGAGGTCATGGGTAAAAATCCTGAAACATTACACGTCTAAGGCTAGATAAAGAATGAAATCACCACATTCGTGAAAGGACATGTTGGAAATAAAGTATACAAATTTAAAAATAGTACACTCCTTTTAGGCTTTATAAGCTCTTAGCTCAATCTAAGAGTTCATGGTTTCTAATCCTGACAAATTACATATCTAAGGCTAGATAAAGTAATAAATTAGCTTAGAAGTGAGGGGGGCATGTTAGAAATAAAGTATATACGTTTTTTTGTGTAAAATGATGCATTCCCTTTAGGCTTAAACTTTTAGAAGGTGAAGCGATCATTCAACAAATTCTGAATACCTAGGCAGAGTCGCTTTGTAATAACACCTCATTGGTTAAACGATCGAACGATTTTTTTTAGGTGCCGTGGTGAAGCTTCAGTGCAACAACTCGAAGGTCGGCTTGTTCGAAGAGGCGAAGACTGACAAGAACGGTTACTTCTTCTTCAAGCCGCCTAAGCTGTCTACTTCTGGGGCCCACAAGTGCAAGGTTTTCATAGTGTCTTCGCTGCTTCCCAAGTGCAACGTGCCCACGAATCTGCATGGCGGAGCCTTAGGGGCCGTTTTAACGACTCCGATTAAGAAGAAGGGTGATTTGAAGCTTCCGTTCGTGCTCTATACCGTCGGGCCATTTGCCTTTGAGCCCTCTAAGAAAATCCCATGCCATTGAAAGACTAAATCTTGGATTGTTTTTGGAATGGGATTTTACATGTGATAAGAGTTGGAATTTGGATTTGGGTATGAAGGTTGTGATTGCATTGCTGGTTTTTTTGTTATAAATGAATAAAGGGTTTGGCGTTGTAGTAGAGTGTTGCTGTAATGAATAAAAGGGCTACCGTTTGATATTGGATCTATTTTGAAAGAATTATATATCGTATAATGAACGAATTGAATTATATACATGTATAAATACTCAACTATGGCCTTTACCCAATCCGTCATTCACCAAAGGAATCAAATTCGTTCGAAAATATACAATTGTTTGTTGTCACATCTTAATCTTCTTCCCAATTTTAAAAGTTGGTTAGAAAATGAAAAGGTAAAAGCCAATTTCGAGGCCGTTAATACAATATATGCTGGGCTCAAAGGCAAAAAAACAAAAATGAGTGCTATTACTGTTTGTAACGATGCTCTTTGCTTAATGTCAAGGGAATATGATTCAATAGTCTTTTAACTAATAGAATTAAATTAGTGAAAAATCTATTATTGGACAAGATGAAATTTTTTTCCCTCCAATGCATGTATTGTCATTAATTATTAAATAAACATGTCCTACTAATATATAAATTTCACAGGGATCGATATGTAATTTTTGTATGCGGATACTTATGGTGTACTTGACATGTCACATCATCCCTTCACTTGTCTGAAATTCCAGTTCTGCCTATAAAACTGTTTACAGTTGGACTTTTCCTACTTTCATCCACACCCAAACCCTAGCGCGTGGATAACACAAATTAACTGATATATAACGAAAAAAGCCCATTTTATTACTTTCTCCGTTATGTGTTTATGGACATTTGGAGTATTGTAGGTTTTAAGAAACTGAATATTTAAATATGCAGTAAAACCTCTATAAATTAATAAACTCTCTAAAATAATAAAATCTTCAGGTCCCGATTTGGATCTTTGTAAAAAAGCATCAAATTCGATAAGATAATAATATAATAATTTTTCGGAAAATCCCTTTATAAATATTAGGTTCCATTAAAATTCTAAACTAATAATTCATAAAAATTATCATTATAAATTATGATAATTTGCTAAATAAGAATCTATTTGTTAGATTTTATGGATTTCAACTTTTTTAATTGCAGTCAATAGTTCCGATGTCGAGTTCTCTAGCTGCAACAAAAAGTTGTCAAAGGTTGTTGTCGCTATTTTGTGTCTCTTAATATTCCCACCCTTCCGAAATTTGGCTGAACGATACTCCAGTGATATCCTGGGAGCATTTGATGTACCTTGACTAATTTTCAAACGATATTCGTTTTGAGTACATTAATATAATTAATGAAACATATTTGAATTCATTTATCGTCAATACATTCCAAATTTGTTGAATTTGAAGAGTCTCTCTTTAATTAATAAAATATTAATTTATCGATGTTGAGGTTTTACTGTATAGTACAATTAAAAGGTAAAAAGTGTATATTTTGGCACGTATTTTAAGAATATTTAAGATTACTATATTGATTATTGTTGATAGGTTTTTGCTAAATAAGGAAATGTACAAAAAATATGAGACGCCCGATATAGTAAAATATACAGAAACTAATGGGACAGACGGAATAGTAAATAGTTAGAAACAAGAACTAATTTGAATCAAGCCTATAGATAAGCATTGCATCCATCCATCTATTAATTAATTTTCGAAAACTATGAATATCTTGCAAATATATTACACTGCTCAAGCACGTGAACATCACGCGTTTGAACTCACCACATTTGCATCGAAGTCTAGCAAGCACGACGAAACGTTCTCTCACCAACTTTACCCTACGAAACTAATACGCAACTAAAAAACTCATTTCAACTTACATAAAAAAAAAATTTACAATTTCAAACCAAAACTCTCTCTCTCTCTCTCTCTCTCTCTCTCTCTCTCTAACAAACTATATACACACATCTTCCTCATAGATCGCATTACTCCGATCCACGAAGCTCACTCACTATGGACACATCGCCGCCGCCACCGCCGCCGCAATCCCAAACCCAATTCCAAACCACCGTCAATCACCTCATCGCCGCCGGCGCCGAGCCTAACAACAACCCTTACCCGACCACCTTCGTCCAGGCCGACACGTCATCGTTCAAGCAAGTCGTACAGATGCTGACCGGCCGGTCAGGCGAACCTGCCCGAGCTCATCAGAACTCAATCCCCCACGGCGGTGCTTCGGGCGGTGGTCAGGCGAGGAAGGACAAGCAGCCCAGTCCGAAACTGTTCGAGCGAAGGAACAACAGCTCGACAAAGAGCCTCAAGATCAGCCCACTAGCTCCGGCCGGCGGATCCTCCGTCCACCGGGGAGGGTGCTTCGGGTCGCCGTCGCCTAGGCCGCCGGAGGTTCTTTCTCCGAGCGTTTTGAATTTTCCGTCGTTGACTCTGAGCCCCGTGACGCCGCTGGATCTGGCGGCGACGGCGGAGGCTAAGGCGATTAGGGAAAAGGGTTTCTATTTGCATCCTTCGCCGGGGAATACTCCGAAGGACGGCGAGCCTAAGCTGTTGCCTTTGTTTCCGATGACGTCATCGTCGCCGGAAGATAATTGTTGAGTGAGTCTGATTTTTTTTTTTTCAAAATTTTATTTTATTTCGTGTGGGCGTGTGTTTTTTTATAATATATCGTATATAGAAAATTCGCAATGTATTTGTGCTTCAAAGTTTGGAATCCACCGTCTTATTATGATTATGAGTTTTTAATGAGTTAATATGAATTAAATTTAAATAAATTCATAAAAACACACACACACAGAAAACATAGGGATCTGTGTGAAGTGCACCATGAAGATGACCCAACAGTAAACTATGGAGTGAGATTAGCTGTCAGCTAACGAAGTGACAAAAGGAATCTTACGAAAAATTAAATGCTTAAATAAGTGAGAAGCTTCCTATGACTTGCTCGCAAGGTTGAATAGATCCAAAGATTAATAATCTTTTGCTTGTGAAATGGTTTTGGAAATGATCATTATCTTAGACTTTTGATTTGTGTTGGATGAGTAAATCAATGTGCTATGTATTATTACACGATAAATTTACTAGCTTGTTACATTTTAGTATTTAATACTTCGAAAAATTCATATACTAGTATCGAATAGGATTTAATCTTCTTGCTTTTATAAGATGGTGGCGTGCGTACAATTTTGACTTCAGCCAATCTTTAATTGAATAGAAAAGAATTAATTAGCTAGGGGACGATCATGTATAAATTGAATATTGATAGGAGATTGGGTACGGATGGTTTTTATGGTCATTTTAAATAGATTTAATCCTCTCAAGTCTTAATTAAACCTTGTCTTATGTAATCATGGAATGCGAGAACAAGCGAAAAATTAAATAAAATAAAGAGAGGACATGCATATGATTTGTATTTTTCAATACTTTCAGCCCGTGGTCCTTACTTTCTGGCATTGCCTTACTTAACCTTGAATAGTATACAATAAAATAAAATATTATATCTTGTTTTTCAAACGAAGTAAATTATTATCTTTAGACGATACAAATGTGAGTTCTTTGGGAATTAATAGAGCGTTTGAGGGAAGTAATCATGCAAAAAGGTAAACTGATTTTTCTTGCCCCAACCCAATAATACACTCGATTGTCCTTTTTGACTCCAAATAAATATTTGTAGTAATAATAATAATACAGACCGACCAAGTGGATCAAAGTTGGGAAAGAAAATGAGACCGATGATGTTATCGAAGAAAATTTATAAAAAGCAAGAAAACTTAATGATGAAAAGGAAAGCTAATTCGTTGAAATTCATGATGCAAGAGACAAGGTCGTTGGATTTGTGTTTTTCTTTGTTTTCTATGGCCCGTGACGTGACCATCAAATTTCAACAAGCCTACTTTAACAATAAATAATAACAATAATAATAATAACTAGTATGTGTACGACGCACAACTACGTGCAAATATATCAAGTTATTTTATGATTTAAATATTTTATATTATTAATTAATAAACTTTTAGTTTAAAATAAACTTTTACTACTAAATTAAGGATAAAATTATAATTAAATAATATTGGGTAATAATTATACGAATTGCTATCAAATTGACAGACCAGTTTAGTAATTTTTATCCATGTTCATTATCTTTCTATTTTATATTTTATTAAGTGGAAGAGGCTTATTGTAACTACCTCTTAATTAATTTTTTGTGTCAACTATAATTACAATTTTACCCATAACATTATTAATATATTATAATTATATCCCCAAATCAAATTTTTTATACATGATAAAAATAATATAATTGAACTTATGATTTAATTTAAAAATAGCTTAGAATATTAATATTTATATTTATATACTGCGCGTGCATATAATGCACTTATATACTAGTATAAGAGTATGGGGTGTCTTTACGCATAAGGACCTATTTGGATAAAAACTTGTATTTTAGTACCCTGTCAGTATTTTTCTTTATATGTAGGTACCTAACAGAATAATTTTTTTGCACATAGGTACCCGATCCCCGAAAGTACACCATACAACACATTTGGGTACCATATATCAACACATTTGGGTAACCTACATAACAGCAAATGGTACGACGTATGATATATTTAGGTACGCCGTATGTAACACAGGTATGTCGTAAGTACGACGTATGCTATATTTAGGTATCATATATCAACGTGTTATGGTACGCAATATACACACAGGAAAGTACGACATGACTAAATAAACTGGTAAAAATTAAATTGGGTATCAATCTATAAAATCTTCTGACATGGGTACCTATATGTAAAAATTTTATCCAATTGGATATTTTTCTATAGATTCACCTAGGAGTATAGATAATTATAATATATAAATACTTCAATCTTCGGCGTAGTTTAACGTTAATCTCAATAAAGCCTAATATCCAAGTAACAAAATGGGCCTATCACATTATCAGCTTATCTTTTATAATGGGCCAATCTCAAATTCTCAATCTATGTGAGGAGAGAGAGAGAGAGAGAGAGAGAGAGAGAGAGAGAGAGAGAGAGAGAGAGAGTTGAATTCCCTGAAAATGGAGCAAGAGCAGTCGACGGCGAGAGCTTACTCATCGGCGGAAGCCGTCATGTACGGAGCCCTAGCGCCTGGAGTCAATGTAAGCGGAGGACTTCACCACATATTGATTGATCCCTATTTTGTTTTAATTTTGGCTTCAGCGAAGATTGAATTTACTTGCGCCAGTCGATTTCTATGTATTAGGGTTTGATCTCTTAGCAAAATTTTGCAATTCCAGGCTCCTACTTGGAACACTCTGAAGTTTGCGTTTGTAATGCTGGGCGTTTGCCTCGCTGCTATGCTTGGATTGGCCTTCTCTTTCAGGGACTCCTCATTGATTCTTCACGTCACTTTGCTTGTTCTCATTGCTGCTACTCTTTTCTTGCTTCTTAGTAGGTAATTTCCTTTGCTTTTTGCCTACCGTTAAGCTGTTTTTTTTTTTCAATTCGTGTTTGATGATTTGTGTTCTTGAGTTAAAATCCATGAAGAAATTTCTGCGTCATGTTCTCGTAAGAATGACCACAATCTATCTAAGTCTAGATAATAGTAATGTGTTTTGATAGTTTTCAATAAATTCCAACCTCTTTGCTTGAGTTTTTTTGCTTTCTCCTTTTGTACATTCATTTCCCTAATTGAGTCCAGCTTTATTATACATTTGTGTGGCTGAAAGATACATTTTGTTGAGTTTGTTTTGCCTTTTCTGATTAAAATTGAGCTTAATTTCAGCAATGACCCGAGATATATGAATGCCCTTACGGTTCTTAAGTTTGAGTATATCAATGAAAATGATGAAAAGAAACGAATCGGGTTTTTACATTAACGTGTGTATCATCGACACGACGAGAAAAATGAAAAGTTTGCCCCTTTCCGTAAACAAGAGAGAAATCCTTATTATTTCTTATAGCGTGGAACTTCGAATCTGAGAAATGGAAGTTTTTTTTTTCTTTCCCTTTTCCCAGTGTGCTGTATTCAAAGACTTTCCACCATCGATACAATTTCCTGCGTTGGTGCTTTCTTCGCACCGTAGGATTATGATCATCTACATACAGTTATTGAACTGAATATTTCGAATGTAGATGGTTGATGCCAAAGGTAAATATCGTTGTAAAATGGCGCCATATGTATTGATATCTAACATCCCCTCTCTTAGTTCGTGCAGTTTCCTTGCAGAGACGGGCCTCGTCTCAGTTGAGCATCAAGTAAAAGAGATTGGTTTAGTTGCGAAGGAAGAAGACGATGATGACCAAGGAAGTAATAATAAGAAGGGCAACTGAAAAATTTTTGATTTTTTTTTTCTTACAGCCTTACGCGAACGCGAAAAAAATAGTTTGTGAATATACGAAAACTGTGCTTATTCTTCTTCTTCTTGGTCTCGTTAAGTTGATCGAAAAGTGGATTATCGCAAGGCCTAAGGGGTTTTAAAATGCTCTATGCTGCTAATCATCATCATAATTATAACATGTGCCTAGCCTGTAGTAGATTCTGCTCTTCGTTGGGTGTGTGAAAATAATTAAACCTTTGCTCGTCTTAAAATGGCTAGAGCGACAATGGTGCATGGAATGAATAATGCAGCAATAAATAAAGCTGATATATGTATCAGATTATTTTCAAATAAAGCATACGTGATGATGAATGATATTCACGAGGGTGACAGGACAGATACGATCGTTTGAGAAAAAAGAGATTCTATATATTATATCATAATTATTGTATCTTATTTAGCAATTTCAATTTGGATATCCTTTTTACCTTACCATTGCGAGGAACTCGTGACGAAGTGCATGCAAGAAAAGGCCATTGTCCCGCTTTAACACAACCATGCCATGTGTACAGTACATTGCCTTTAGATTAAGGGACCTATTTTCTATTTTATTTTTATCAATTGCGTAAAAGAGGACCCCAAAGATCTAAATATATAGACTTATTGTGGGGATATCTATTTATAGAGTTTGAATACAAGTGCTGTGGAAACCTGCTTGTCATCCATATGAAAATTTTCCTAGGAATTCGATCATATAAATTATAAATACCAAAAAATAAATAAAAGAATATAAAAATATTCAGCAGGTCACCGGATCTAGTCATCATTAGGTCGAGTTCTACATTCCCCGTTTATATTATGCTTCCTACTACTTGGGTTGAATTGATAATCATAAGGAATTAACTTAAAAGGGGTGTTTGTTTGAGATGATCCAACATTACGGTGATACTTACATCACCCTGATGTGAATATCATCGAAATGTGGATCAAGATGATATGTCATCAGTGTATTTGTTTTGGGGTGTATTTCATTTGGCAGATCAATGTGATTTTGGAATATTATGTTTGATTAATCATGGTCATGTGTGGTGTGATATTGCGTAAATGATATATTTAAATAACGATACGTATGTCAACTACATAATGTGAATTAATAAGATTAAGTTGAGATCATATTTTACGTAATAATGATCAATGTTTTAGTAAGGAGTTTAAAATATTTTTAAGCATCAATTATAAGTCTATTATATAGTTATCAGTATAATTATAAATATGTTTTTAAGATTTAAAATATTTAGTTATACAATTTAAAATATTCATAAGGGTATAGGTGTAAATGTTAACATGTCAGGGGTAATATTGTCCAAATAAAAATTCAAAATATCACTCAATGTTGGACGACCTAGCTATTTTGGGAGTAGGGTTGGCAATGGGGCGGGGATTCCCCGTCACCGCGGGGATCCGCCCCGAACGGGGTGGGGAATCCCCGAGATTTTATCCCCGCGGGGCGGGGACGGGGAATGATGTCTCCCCGTGGGATCCCCACGGGGATCCCCGCCCCGTCCCCGAACTCTCTTTTATATATTGTAATATATATAATATTACATTATAATTTAAATAATAGTAAAATAATATCAAAATATAGATTAAAAATATTAAATTATTACAAATAATATATAAAATTATAATTTATATAATATTTATTACACAAATGTATTCAAATTTATATATTATATTAAAGATATTATTTTTTTTAAAGAAAATTAAGGGGCGGAGAATCCCCGTGGGGAATCCCCGCTTCGCATGGATCCCCGCGGGGACGGGGACGGGGACGATTTCGTCCCCGAATGCATCGCGGGGACGGGGATGGGGATTAGATCCCCGCCCCCGCCCCGCCCCATTGCCATCCCTATTTGGGAGTGATCCCAAAAGTTGGAATATCACCTAACTTTGATCGCCTATGTAATCCTTCATTATGATGATGACTCATTACCTAAAAAAACAAACACAATGATAGGAAAGTACGAGAGGATTACTGATATTTTAGAGAATCATCTAGCTTTGGTGTGATATAAGCTTCGCGCTTTGACTTCAATTAAATTCTCTCCATTGAGATTGCCTTTCATCAGTTGATGAACTCACAAAGTCTACAAGACTCAATATATGATGATCATCTAAAGAAACGCCTTTGGTAATTCGATATAATTGCAATACAAATATTACGTATATACTATGAAAAGAACAAAACACTGCCATAATGTTCTCGATGTTCTCTTAAAGCAACTCATAATAAACCTCAAATAAAGAACCCCGCCAATAAACAAACTTCAAACACAAACCAATACACACGATGAACATACATATAATTAAACTGCTAATCATCAACCAAGTAATCTCATCGAAAGTTCTGCACTCTTATTACCATATTTCAGTTCCCAACCGTTGATCAATGTGCATTGATGAGATGATGGACCGATGAGAAGAAGAGGATCCAAGGTTCCTCTCAGCGCAAGCTTAGATCTGAATACAAGAGATGACCTTACAGTGATTTGTTGCAGCTGAGATGATCACTCAGATCCATAAATCCAGACTTCTCCCATCGATATTTCCATGTAATAATATAAAGACCACTCTGATGTAATAGACGTAATATTATGTCTGAGACCCTAGTGTGAAAAACCATACTCGGGCCCATGTTCATATAAAAGCAAGAAAATGAGCAAAATTAAGGGGGGAAAATGGTGAATATTGCTAGATCAGAGAAGGAACTGAAGAGCCTATGTTGTTGTTTGAAGGATCAAACCTATTAGCAGCACTACTGCTAACGTTATTGCTGCTTGTGTTCCATAAGAGAGATGATGAATTGGGATGATCAGAAGTAGTAGGGTTATGATGATGATCAAACTGAGATGATGTGTGGTGGTAATAATACGGGTTTGGATTCAGACCCGAGTTCCAACCCGAAAACCCGTTTTGCTGCGTGCTCTTATCTTCTTGCTGATAATGCATCATCAAATTATCCTGAAGATTGCTGCTGGCGTTATTATTATTAGCATCTTTCTGCTGGCGTTCACCTGTTGAGGCAATAAGGACGGAAGCCATGGCCGACGAAGAACTGAGCAACGACGTAGGACTTTCGAAAATTGATGATGAGCCTGAGAATAAACCGTTGCTGAACTCTATGTTGTTACCACCATTTTCGATGAGCTGTTGGCCTGACGACGATAATGATGAAAACCCTATCCCAAGATCTGTTACACGAGGATGAATATCGAACATCCCAGCAGAACTCCGTTCATCGGAAGAGACAACCTTCGCAGCAGTATTCAGACCAGAAAATGGAAAACTGAACTCAAGGGAATTCATAGCGTCAGCAGTAGAAAGGTTGTTATACAACAAGGAAGAAGAGGAATGAGACAGATCTACACACGGCTGGAGAAAACTAGGGTTTCCACCACCAGCGGCGGTGGAGAGGGCGCTCCCGACGGCGTTGGACGGCGGCGGACGCTTGACCCTATTGTTTTTCCGGCAACCTCCGCCGACCGGCACGTTTCTCAGGGTCCCACCCCTCGTCCAATAACGCTTGCAGGCTTTGCAGAAGTGTCTGGGCTGAGACAAGCTGTAGTTGTTGTAGTAACAGAACTTTGTGTTGGAAGAATCACAGCGTGGGCACTTGAGTGGTTCTTGACCAACGGCAGCCATGGATTTGTTCGATGATGCTGTCGTAGAAGACGACGACGCCATGATTCTTGCCTGCTTGGTGTTCATCCGCCGAAAGATTTGAGATGGGCTTTAGGCGATCTTTTCCTTGAGCTACTGTTTAGGGTTGAAAAATGAAACAACTGTTGAAGATGATATGTTCTAAGACAAGGAGCTACGAAACAAAGGTATATGGGGCATGTGTGTGTGTTGTCAAGTGTGTAATAATTCACCTATATGAGTTTTAGTATATTGAATAATGAATATATGTGGCCATTCGTTAGGGACCAGTTTGAGATGGAATAAATGGAAGTCACAATCGTTTCTTTTATTTATTTAATTCTTGGAATAATTCAATAAGGGTCGTGTGAAACAAAGAGCATATAGACAAAGAGCAGGTGACGACTGGAGAATTCTCTGGCATGTTTTTTTTTTTTTTTCTCAGTGGTTATTAGAGAATGATTTGGAAAGGGAATTTATATATCATTTGTTTAGTTGTTAGTTTCACGTGAAGAAGGGTAGTCTATAGAATCACGCACTTGGATTAATTAAAGGTTTGATTATTCTACCATGTGAATAGTAGTGGGTTCCTTGTGTAATCATGTCTTTTGAAGAGTCGAGCATATTCTTTTTGAAAAAAAAAAACAAGAAATTTTAGTGACATCTACTCTGTAATTAGATTAAATAAAATGGGAATTACAATATTAATTTTTATTTTAAAAAATTTTGTTCAACCAATCTAATAAGGGAATCGACAGAAAAATACATATCCAATTTTTTTATACGTGGTTACTTTTAAGTAAAAGTTTTTGTACATTGGTACCTGGTCCGCCGCAAGGTACATCATATAACACATTTAGGTACCGTATAGAAACATATTTGGTACATATACAGTGAGAAAATGATAGATCATATAACACATTCAGGTACCATAAAGAAACGTATATGAGTACAATATTAACTTGTACAATTGTACATAATACATATATATAAAGGAACGGGTATTTATATGAACAAATTTCACTTGCAAATTTTTTATACAAATGTATATATTCCCGTAGATTCACCATCTAATAATGTCATTGTCAATAATTTATTATTATTGCCTTCATTAAACAAATCTAGCGAGACAATATAGATTCATCGACGAAGAGGACAGAGAAGTAAATGCCAGATATACACAGATTTGCATTCTTTTTCTAGGGTTCGACAAAGGGAAGAGAACGATCTTTATTAAGGAATTTGCAGAGCCCAACCAACACATAAATATATATTGTATAATATAATTTAAATACAATATAATAATTTATATACAAAAATCTGAGACATTTTTTTTTTCATATAAAGGCATTGGACACAGAGTCTCAAGTTCTCAACTCTCAAATGGTGGTGGCGATACAGATCAGAACGAGCTCAACAATCGAGGCTGGTACAGCAAATCCCACTTTAGATTAAATTATGATAATATTATTAAAACTTAATAATGTCTTGGTCGTGTTCAAAAGCTAGATTTAGATTCCGAGTGGATAATTATAATGAAATGCTGACCGTTAGCCGGTGGAATAAGAACTTTATTTATTTTCTAATTCGATTAAATGTGAAGCAAAAGGACAAGGTAATATAATACACGGCTGCAATTGTAGTGTAACCTCCATTTTTTAGTCTCGAAGATAAATTAAGGACTTAGAGCATTTCCAACCAACTGATACTTTATTTTTGTGTGAGACACAAAAATAGTGTACGATTTTACTCCAATGTGACTAATATAATATTGTGTTTATGGGCAGAGAAACTCTACATATAGATTACGCACAATTTCAACACAAAAATAGTTGTAATATGGGTTTATTTGCAGGACATAATTTAATTATATGTGTATTCTAATAATAAAAAAGTAAAAATAATAGTATTAAATTTTGTTTGTTTATTGATATTTTACCTTTAATTTCATAAAACTATAATTAACTAATATGCTAATTTTATAATTTATTTAATTTTTACATATTAGTAATTTCAATATTGACTTTTTAATAATTATAATATAAATTTTAATAAGTCAATTATGATACTAGTAATAAATAGAAATGAGTACAAAAATAGAGTTAATGAGTTAGAGTAAAATTTGTGTAGAACATAGAGTTTATGAGTTGGAATAAAAGAACGGTAGTAAGTGTATAATTTTGTAATAAGTCAATTATAATCCATCACTATAGTTATTTACTTTTTGATATTGTTTTTGGAAATAAATTCAAATGTGTTTTGAAACTTGAGAATTCCAACAGCTAGAGGACAATAAAAGTCAGATACTTGTCTCCTTTATCTCATTATCGTGCTTGGATGACCTAATATATTATCACCTGTGTACGATAACTTCTTTAACAATTGTCGATTAAAAAAAAGAGAGAAACTGATTTCGTGGGGACAATTAACAGTCCAACGAAATTAAATTAATTAATTGAATCTTAATGTCATAATTGCACACTAGGAACTTTAATTATTGCTGCATGGTGACACACAGGCTGTCTTTCGACCTTACAAATTATATAGTTAGATTCAAGAAAAACCCTACGTATTTGTCATTAATTATTTATTTAGTGCAATGATGCCTTTGAAATTTGATTTTCAAACCCTTATTATACGCGTTTGACGACAAAGATTCAAATGTTGCATCATCACTTTTACATAATTATTTCGTACACACCAATTTGGTTTTTATTCACAAACTAAAGTACTATTTACACTCGATGATAAAAAATAAAAAATCGAATTAAAATTGGGAAAGTCAACTAACTTTGTCCTTGTCGTGTGAGAGGTTAATATTCTTCTGCAGACGTTGTAGTAGTTAAGGTTTTTGACCCTTGTCCTACTGAAATTAAAATCGTAAGTTATAATATCAGAAAAAAAAATCATTATCCCCGAGGATTTAGATAGATTTATTATTATTATTGAAACGAAGATTTCAAAATTGCGTACGTGGGGACCAAAATTATCATTTCCCACCCAATGAGACCAACCATGTGAAGACAAACATTGAAAAGCAAATTAGATTATGACATTATACAAACACCAGCGTTACCTAACGAATCTCAAATAAGATTCATTTGGTCAAAATGAGTCAACGATTTGGAATTCTCCATTGTGCACACATTCTCACGTTACCTACGCATATATACTATATATTACAACTATGCTATGTGAAATGAAATAATTACATTTGGTCAAAGCGAGTATACGATTTGAATGCGTATATATTCTTATGAATACTATTTTAATTAAACAATTATATCGTTAACTTTTTGTCCTTTGGGGATCATAAAAAGAATAAGGTTGAAAGAAATTAATATAGAGAGCAATACTATATGCCCTCCGAAGCAATGATGTTGATTGTAAACAAGAAAATAGAAAAGGAAAAAAAAAAAGAAAAAAATATACCTATCAATTATATATATATATATATATATATATATATATATATATATATATATATAGTATAAAGATTCATGCCGTCGAAATTCAAGTGATATTGGGTTTTGGATTTTTATTAGCTTCGGCTTGGAAAACCAAATAACAGCTCAAATGAGCATTATCAATGACTTATTAGACGTTGGGCCTGGTAGCCCATTACCCAATAAAAGTCCAACTAAACTTGGGCCATTCGGTCCACTTAATAGCTGCCCAAGATTACATATTGAAAGCCCCATTATCTCTATCTGGATTTCCCCAAATCTTCCATTACACCGATCGGATTTGGATTTCGATTTAGTTCAAAATCGAGGTTAAAACAAAACGGTTATCAATTGCCAAACTTTAATTTCATGTTAAATGGCGCATTTTCGAAGTCCAAAATTGAGCTCGTAATGAGTAAATAATAATAATAATTACGGGGTGAACGATGAGTTGAGTTAACTCGCGAGCTCGATAAGCCGACTCGAGTTCGTTACAAACTCGCGAATGAGCCTGGTTGAACTCGACGAGCTTTTGTCGAGTTCAAACTCACTCCTGACGCTTGAAAGCTCTCTCGTTTTGTTGCTATTTATTATTTTTGTTCTCATAATTTTTTTAAGAAGTTAAAAGTGAAGTTCAACAAACTTCTTTGAGTATTATTTTAAAATTCGAATCGAATTTGAATTTAAAATTACGATTTTAAAATCCATAATTTTAAAACTCTTAATTAAAAATATTCTTGTTGATAAAACAAAAATGTTAAATTCGCAAATATATATAGTGCGCTTGATATCAGTAAATAGTAATACATTGGAACACAGCTGAGAATGAGACTACCACCACTGATATCATATAATTACAGCCAAAACAAACGATAATCAAACCAGAGTTATTTAGATAACTTCAAAGATTTAATACACAAACACCATAATACTAATTTCACCATACTATTTACAATCGAGCCCATGAGTTATTATTACACGCTTGTCTGATTTCATTCATCAGTGATGCTTTCTCCTAGTCTCGTCACTGTAAAGCCTGCCACACAATAGAGTGATCATCAGTATATTAAAAACTTCATTAAGAAATCAAACCGATGTTTATTTACTTATAATAACATATCAGTTATTAATAAGCAACTAACAAATATATCATCAACGTATAATTAATTAATTACAAACCAGTCATAGACAGTAGGAGAATTAGGCTGTGGCTTGTCATAGTAAGAAGATCCAACGCCCTTCGTAGCCAAGTTGCTCCCAGGGTGGAACACGCTCCTCCACACGTCCCTACGCGCCGCCGACGTCGGAGAAGGCGTCCCCGGCGTAACAGGACTCGGCGGCATGGACAGCGACTTCTGAAACTGCTTGTTATTATTACCGCTGCCTTCTCCGATATCTATATGATACATACATGCACATAAAAATTCAATAAACAGTCTTTTAACACTCTGCTTTTCGCCCACGGCTTTTGAACCATCGAAAACAAAATACAAGTTCGAATTTTTACAACCTTTGATATTGAGAGGCTTTGTAGTGAAATTCTTCTTGAGGTGTTTGAGTCCACGTTCGGGCACAGGCCCCGCAACGACGTCGTCCCACAGTTGATCAAGCAAAACCATCTTCTTCCTTTCTC